>CAEGAF010008960.1:0-41586 GCA_903067075.1 Micropoecilia bifurca
CCGGAGAAAACCCACGCATGCACAGGGAGAACATGCAAACTCCATGCAGAAAGGCCGGGGCCGGGAATCGAACCCAGAGCCTTCTTGTTGCAAGGCAACAGCTCTACCAACTGCGCCACTGTGCAGCCAATTCGACAATTTATTTGATCTTATTCACAGATTGTATTATATTCGCAGACCAACAAATTAGTGCTAAATAACCGGATAAGAGAACAAATAACCTCAACCTGAATAAACCAAAAAACTAGGAGGCGTGTGGTAAGATGGCTACATTCAGAACAAAGACAAATAAACTGAAAATAATCAAAATGTGTTGAAACAAATACAATAAAATTGGTCCGTTAAGATATACAGCTCTAGAAAAATTAAGATGCCACTTAAAATGATCAGTTTCTCTGATTTGACTCTTTATAGGTTTATGTTTGAATAAACAAAACAAAACAACAAATCAAATGAATTATTAAGTTTTTGGAAGCAAAATTGTCCTTCAAAAAAAAGAGGTTTAGTTGAGACCAAAACATCAGACTGAAAACTTTTATCATCTAGTTTTTAGAAAAAAATAAAAAAAAACAATAAATCATCCAAATGGAAATTATTGAGGTTGTTTTAATCTATCATGTGATTAACTGATTTTTTTGAAAACGACCTAATCTATTCTCCTGTTTTATAGTTAATAGTAATAGTAAATTGTTTCCCTCATCTATGTTGAATACAGAAACACTTAAGCTGCAGTATGTAAAAAATAGAAAAGAATATGTATGAAACAGATAATGATAATAACCGCCATTTGCTGAAAGAAAAAACTTTTGTCTGTAAATATATTGTAGAAATAGTCAAGTGGCAGTTTTAGCTTCACACAAAATAAACACTAAAAAGCTTTACATCTATTTTATTTAAAGGTTCCATACTGCAGCTTTAATTCTTCTGCATTACATCAGACACAAAACAGGCCAACATTAATGCTTCCTGATTCATCATAACAAAGGATTAATATAATCTCGGTTTCTGAAAGCCTCTCCATTTATATAAAAAATAAATAAAAGACTAAAAATATTACATTTTTACTCCTCTATGTGTAATTTGATGTTCTTATAGTGAAGATTAATTTTGCTTAAAAATGCAGACTTTCTTTTAACTATATAAATAAAAAAAATCCTACAAAATGCCTGCACAATTTAGTTTTATTATCCTCAACAATATATATTAGCATTTAATGCATTCTGCATTATTACATGCAAATATTTACACATTAAATACGAGTTAAGATTCAACAGTGTGACCTAACCCTATGAAATAAGTTATGCATTTCCAAAAAAAGTCAAATAAATTTGATAAGAGTGATGTAGAAATAAACAGTTTCTATACTGAAAATGTAACATAATGGTTATTTGACTTATTATTTCTGAATCTGTGTACAGTAAGCTGGTTTTTAGATATTCACATTATCCTCACAGTTAAGTTGGATGAATCAAAGTTGTTCTGATCTCCTGCAGTCCAACCTTCATCTTAACCGTTTCATCAAACTCATATTCAGCAGAAAATGAAACATAGAGCTCATTCAGCAGCGTAAATCAACCCACTGTGTCTTTATCCGCTCATCAGCAGCGCCTGCTCTTCACATGTGGCCTTCGAGTTTCTGTGGTTCCCATCAGTTCAAACTCTTCGTTTATTCTCACTAAACTTGAAGTTGTTGAAGAAGACCACTTCCTCTTCTGCAGCCCTACATTCAACATTCATCACCAGTTTCTTTTGACGCTTTTTCCACCATGAAGCTTCCTGAGACGAAGCCAGACGAGCTGAAGTATGGAGGCAAACGGGTTTTCTAGTGTCAATGGAAATGTTTTTATACGGTGTGTCTTTGATTGCAGCTTAGATGAAAGGTAAATTACTTTTGCTACAGTCGCTTCTCATAGCAAAAATGTAATTTAGAAAGCTTGAAACAATAAATCAAGTAATAATGTGGTGGGAAACTTAAACACAATGTCAAAGACAGTAATCAAAAGGAACAATCGCTTCAGATATTACAAATGCAGAAGGTTGAGTTGAGATAACTTGCAGATTGTTTGTAGAGACAACATGAGAGTTATTAATAGACAAAGAGCTGCGGTGGCGAAATATGAGGTTATCTTTTAATGTTGTTTAAACAGAAAACACTGCATGTTGTTTACTGATTCCTAGTTTTACTCTGACTCAGTTACTGTGCAGAGAAATTGAGACCATGATGTAATAAAGCGAGATTACGTTTACAAAGATCAGTAAACTTTAAATTCTAATGAACATTTGACGCTGGAAAATAAAACAGTTCATATAGTTAATTATAAAGTCTCTGTAAACAAAATTGTCCCTCGAAAAAGGACTAAAGCCCCAGACTGAAGACTTTTGTCATCCAGCTTTTGGTAGCAAGAAAAAAAAAGTTAAATCATGCAAATAGAGTTTAATTCAAGATCCAATTAATTAACTGATTTTTTTTTTTTTTTTTGCTTATTGCAACAGGCCTATTTATAATGTTGAAGTTCAACCTGAAATAATCATCTGTAACCCAAACTCTGGTGCAAAAAGCTACTTTTAAAAATGACCTATGAAAAAAATGAATAAATAAAATAGTTGTGCAATCTAAAATATGAAGCGTTTGTATTTCAAGGCTGCATTTATTAGATTACCGTCTGCGCTTCGCATCGCAGACGTTGAGGATTCGGTAAATCAGTGGCGTTCTCGTCTGGACGTTATTATCTCTGCATGTATGCATGGCCTCTGCTGCAGCTCAGCAGCTGACTTTACAACAGAAACATCCAGGCAGTGGATTAAAAAAATGGGTCACACCAGGCCCAGCACACTATGAATAGAAACCAGCGGCGATGTGAACTACTTCCCGCTAATTTTGTCAAAGCAAACTGCAGCCAGACGAACAGAAAATGTAATTTTTTACTGAGTAGTTTGTTGTGAATGTTTTTTATGTTTGGTGCAGACGGTAAGAGAGTCTCTCCATCTGCTGCTCCGCCAGGTACTCCCTTCCCTAAGTGCTTCATGCAGGTGGCTAAGAAGATTTTGTCTCGTCTGTTCCGGGTGTTTGTCCACGTTTACATCCATCACTTCGACCGGGTCTCCCAGATGGGCGCCGAGGCTCACGTCAACACCTGCTACAAGCATTTCTATTACTTCGTCACTGAGTTCAACCTGACGGACCACAAAGAACTGGAACCCCTGGTGAGTCGAACACACCTGGACCTGAGCAAACTAAACACCAGAGAGGCTTCAAACGGGAGCAAATGGAGAGCAATAACCTAATAAATAATAATTACAGGTCCTTGTTTTAATTTCATTCAATTGGTTAAATTATATTAAAATTTGTAAATGAAGACAAGATTACTTTCTAAAGGAACTTTCATTTTAACATTAACTTAAAAATCTGTATGTCTTGGATAAAAAAGTAAAAGTATTATGTGGAAGAAATTTAGCAAAAACAAATAATTAAAATCAAAGCTTTAGCGCCCCTAGCGGTGAACCAGTGTAAAAGCACCGCCATTTCACAATATACCTGAACATTTGATCCTTTTAGTACATCAAGGTAATTATATTATATTCATGATATATATTAACAATATATATTAATAATAATGTGCTTATATTATATTACTAATATTTCCCTTTGGATTAATAAAGTATTTTTAATTGAATTTGATTTATCAGTAGCTGGCTGTTCAGAGAGATCTGTTTTTGAAAAGTTGAGTGGAAAGAAAAACGTTTAGACATAGATTTGTAAGTACCTGGGAAAACCACAGTCATTGTGTCCTGGACAGTCCAGAGCTCTGGACTGTTGCTCAGGTGCGTTTAAGTCTGGCTTTTAATTTAGAAATCAAGGTCGTAGAAACAGTGGAGAGGCACAATCTGTCTTGAGGTTCGCTGACGATTTCAGAATGACGATTTAGGGCTAAATCATCTGCTGGCTTAACGCATCCAAAGCCAGTGAAGTCATTTCCTTCTGATGGTGAGTTTTATGGAGATAAAAGAACCAATATGTATATTAATGACCATGATAGAACTGGAGTGGAAGGGCCAACCAAGTACTGCTCAAATAATCAATAGTAGGTTTAATTAGCTTTAATTAACTTTGTTTACAATATGCTGGTTTGTTGAGATGTACCTGTTGTGTCATAGTGAGTGATGGTAAAAATAAACTCCCTGCTGTTCAGCTTGAATGAGAAAATCTGAATCATGCAAAATGCTCTGTGCAGCCAAAAGCAGAAACATGTAAATTTCCACCCAGGAAGGTAAACGCAACAGCTCTGCAGGCGGCTTCGTTTTCATACATGTTGCGAAAACAAACGTTGGGACATTTTATTTAGGTTTAAACTAAAGTTTTCTCTAAAACAGGGCAGTTTTCCTGAAGTCTTACTGGGCATGTTCAGCCTGAGGATCTGTTCCCCCTCTGAGGAAACTGTTTGTGGGTTTAAAGCGACATGTTTTGACATTTCTCGGATCTGAAAAGTAGGTCTCCCTGATCAGATTGAGTTTACAGAGCCGTAAACTCAGAGCTTTAACCTTTAACCTGTTTTCTGTTTCTGATCCATCGACGTCTTGTCATGTGATCAAGCTCTGGAAAAACTCCGCTGCTTCAAACTCAGGACTTTATTTCACCACCTTGGAAGATTAACAATGAAAAATTATTTTTAAAAATGATATTATCTGTTTGAATCACATATGTATGTTTTCTGCAGTGAATAGTTGAGAACATTTTAAATTTTAGCCTCACAGAGTCACCATGCTGACCTAATTCAACCAATCTATAGGGGGAAAACACCCTAAAAGTAATAATTACATAAATTATTTACAATATTTTCACAATTTCTTATCAGTATTTGCATGCAACATTAACTAGGTTCAGCTGTTGATTGATGCAAACTTGCAGAATAAAAGAAAATCTTGTTTTTTGACAAGAAATTAAAGAACGAGATGTTTAAAGCAACAATTAAGCCAAAACTGTATAAAAGATGTTCTACCCAGAACTCCTGAAGTGGCATTTTTAGTTTCACCTGCTTCAAAATAAATAAATCTCAGATTGAGCTCCTGTTGCTCTCCATTTTTTCATCAACAGATCAGATGTGTTGTTTAAGTACACTTGATCATTTGCCAATAAAATGTTTATTTTCTAATTTAAAAAAGGAATTAAATAATTTGTCCATTTGTAATTTTATGTATTTCTGCTATTGCATGAAATACGTTTCAGTAGTTGCATGAAAAATCTGCAGAGTGGAACAATTTCTTTAAAATAAAAAATAATCATTAGTTGCTCTCAGAAAAAATGTAGCAATACTCTTGAACTCACACATATAAATTAATTTATGCCTTGAAAATTAAAGTTTTTTTTTTATTCTAACAGAGCTTTATTAGAAATTAAGTTCTTTATTTTTACTGGTGCAGCTCAATAAATCAGAAAATCATTGAAAAGTTAATTTATTTAATGACTGCTGATTATATTTAGCGTTTCTAATAATGGACTCGCTGTTTGTTTCCACAGAAAGAGATGACTGCTCGAATGTGCCACTGAGGGACACGCCGGACACGTCCATCCGTCCGTCTGTCCATCTGTCCATCCGTCCGTCTGTCCATCTGTCCATCCGTCCGTCTGTCCATCTGTCCATCCGTCCATCTGTCCATCTGTCCATCTCCACGACTGAATCAGAGAAACGGGAGCAAAGAAATCCAGAGTCTATTTTTATATTTAAGTACTGTAATCTATTTTATCCACATTCTTTAGGTTTTCAACAAGAACCTTCTCGTGTGAGGCAAACTATTCCTTTAAAAAAGAAAAAAAAAAGCTCTTGCAGACATGTTATCAGATCACAGTATTAAGAGGCGTATGTTTGTGTTCATGTTTTTTTTTTTCAATCGTTCCGCCAGACTATCTCCTTCCTCTCGGTTTAAAATGATCTGAAATTAGATTTTTATTTCTGACTGTAAGTCTTAAAAATCACTATGTTGTTACATTAAAGTGATTTCTAATCTGTTTTAAGTGGAAGTGGTTTGTTTGTGTTTACATCAACACCGACTGGGTTCCAGCAAAGTTATTATAGTTAAACTAAAACCGACTGAAGAGCAAAAACTGAAACTGTGAAAACCTTTTCTTGAACTGAAATAAATAAAAACAGTAATTAATGGGGAAAATGATTATAAAACTTACTGAAATACAAATATAATTGCTACTCTTAATTTTCCTGTTTATTAGTCTATTTTTTTCAAACTGACATGAAATGATTTTTTTTATTTACTTTTTCCCACACAAGCAGTTAACGTCAGCTGTCGACAAGTTACGGCACTTTATGTTCCTTAAAAACTGTCTGCAAAATGGTGACAGCAAAAGCTGGGACAAAATGCCAAAGTCAGATGATTGTTCAAGAATAACTTAACTGAAAATTGATTATATCTGTATAGATAATCACAATACTTTGACTTTGTGAGTTCTGCATCTAAAAATTAAAGTATAAAAACTCAAACTAGTACTATGGCTAATAAAAACTAAATAATTAAAGCTGCAGTAACTTTTATAAAGAATGTTTTTAATGTATTTTTTAAAAAACTGTCTCTATGTGTTGACAGTATAAAGTGAGACATAACATGTAAAAACATCAATCTTCACCTCTGTTATCTATTGCCATTTTAAGAAATGCAACGCTCCAGAGCTAAAACAACCAATTAGAGCCAGGAGGAGGGACTTAGTGTTGTCAATCATTCTCATGTACTCGCTGCTAAATGTACTAATGGCAGAGAAACAATTTGTCGTTACAGAAAAACTTTATCTGTGTGGCTATGCTAACTAGCCTTAGCATTCATAACATTTAAGTTAAGTCTTGGAGGAAGAGGTTGAGATTTTGATTGACAGCGCTAAGGCCCGCCTCCCGGTTCTGATTGGTTGTTTTTAGTTGGAGCTGGGAGATGGCAGAGGAGCTCAATGTTTCACATTTCAATATTTGGTAGATTTTCTGTCTCACCGTACTGTCATGATATGGTAACAGTTTAAAAAACATGCATAAATATATTTTTTCAAATAGGTTTCATATTACAGTTTTAATACTAATAAAAACTAGCAGCAAAATACAACTAAACTATAATGGAGGGAAAAAGTTTATGCAAACAAAATTGTCTTTCAGAAAAAGGGCTAACAGAGACCAAAACTCAAGACTGAAGACTTCTGTCATCCAGTTTTCTGTAGAAGACAAATAAAAATGATTAAGTTAGTTTTAATTTATCATGCGATTAATGGACTTATTGATTATTTGATTTACATGCTACATAGCAGCAGGTTAATTCATTTTCATTTTAATGTTAAAATATTTAAGTCACAACTTTCAAACTCTAGGCCCAGGGGCCAAATCTGGCCCGCTGTAGCTTTTTTTGCGGCCCTCTAGACTCCAAATTACATCATTAAGTCCCTCCAGTTTTTCACAAATCTGTAAAGTTTGAAAAAAAATCAACAGATCATCTAATTTGTTCTGGTTTTACAGCACAAGGTTCTCAAAATTGGTCAAAACATTGGGTGTACATGACTGCTATCAGCCTTATTTGATGTCAAGTAATAAAAATATTGTATAATTTTATAATACAATAAAATATATTCATTACAATAGTAATAGTAATTATTATTAAATGTATAATTAAAATATTGTGTAAATTTTGTACAATAAAAATATTGCAAGCAAATATTTTATAATTTCCTTACAAATATTTCTAATTTAACGCCACAAAATCTACGATTTTGATTGCAAAACACCACAAAAGGAATCAAAAAATCCTGTAGGGACAGATCAGTGTGAAAATATATTATGTAGGCCTAATTGTCAAAAAAAAAAAACTTATCTATAGCGGAATAAACAGCTGTTAAACAATTTAATGGGTTTTATCTATATATTCCAGCACAATCGGCCTTTTAAGAACATCATGAATTTTGTTTTGGCCCAAAGAGAAACTGAGTTTGACCCCCTGATTTTAGATGCGTTGGACCCAGTAAAGGTCCGGCGGCCCAGACCAAAGCCGGGTTCCGTTTCACCCGGGTTCTCAGGTGTCCAACCCGCCGGTGTTGGTTTCTGATACGCTTAGCAGATGAAGGTCACACGAGACCTGAGCCTCACGCGACGTGACAAGCGACACATGTCCTAAAAATACAACATGAAATCCACGTCCTCAACCCGCCGCTAGGGGACTCCACACACCACAACACCTGCCTGCATCCGGGGAAACCCAGTCCGGCCTCCCTTCCCTCTGCGGCTGCGGCGTTTACAAAATCCGCCCATTGCGCCTGTTATAGGCATGAAGCGCAGACCTGATCTGGATTAAGCTGCTTATGTAAGAAACAGGGCAGACTGTGCTGTGATGGAAACAGAGGACAGTTTGTTGTGAATGAACTCCGACTGACGTGACCGGGTCAACCGCAGTAACCAGAGCAACAAAAACATCCAGCTGGATGGATGTGGAGCCACTTTTCTGTTTTAATTAAGCAAGTTGCATAAATAAGAGGCAGTGAGTTTGAAAACAAATCACTAGGGACGCAGCTAGTGATTATTTTTGTAGGTGATTGTTCTGACCATTCATTTAAAATGGCACATTCTACAGACTTTTCATTACAATTTTAATGAAAAAGAGGCAAATAAATAATTCAGCTGCTTTTATAAATAAGAAAATAAACATTTTATAGCCTAAAATGCTAAATCATAGCATTCACTTAGTTTATGCTTGATCATTTAGATAAATTGATTCATTTATGCTCTAACCCGTTCCTAATTGGATAACAAAATAGGACAATAAGAACCAAAAATGCCACTTGAGGAGATTTAGGTATAACATACTGATAGATAAGGGTTTTTAAAAATTGTCTTGGATACAAAACATATCATTTTTTTGGTACAGTTTTGGCCTAATTAATGCACTGAATAAGTTATTTTATCAGAAATTGTCCTGTTTTGAGTTTGTATATTCCAGTTAACAATTAATTAATTGCTAAATTAGTTGAGGATTAATCTGATCAATTTTTTCAGCCCCACAAAACATCCAGGATAAAATAGCATTACATTTTGCAGAAAATAAAACTTATTTCTGCTAAAGAAGGACGAGAAAGTGTAACGCTTTAGTGAAACAAAATTTAAGATAGACCTGACCACATTATACAACAAATATGTTCCAAACACACCAAGTCAAACATTATTTAAGGGTCTATCTTTATGTTTCTTTAGGGACTTTTTTTTTTAACATTTTGGGGTAAATTTGTTTAGTCCTCTCAGCACTGGCCTCCTTGGGTCTAATTAAGCAATTGAATTTTATATTTAGCTTACTTCATGTTATATTAAACCTTTTCCCTTTTTCCTGTGGTATGTAATTTAGAGTAATTTATTAAAGTAAAAAGTTAATAGACAGAATAGTATTCCTGTTGTGGACATGTTTTAGCTTCTGAAGGTTTTAAATATGATAACAGGGGCTCAACTTGATATGATTCCATTTGCTAGAGAATAAAATATATTATCCTCTGGAGTGTTGTTTATGTGGATGCTAATAATAGTCAAAACTATTAGCTAATGAAGCAAATTGCATCCAGGTTGCATCAGAAACCGATTTAGCAAAGACGGTCATCCTGGGAGATTCCCAGAAACCAAACCCTACAGGCGCAGAAGTAAAGGTGTGATTCACATCACAATCACTTCACTCATCCATATATCTTTGTCTTTTTGTTTGTTTAGTTCTGTTTGTCTCCTAAAATCTGTAGGATCTTCTTTACAGAGGAGACGTTGGCTAGCTGATAACTCCTTGTTGTAACGGTAGTGTTTATGGTACTTTTATGCTTAAGGATGCATGTTTTACTTTCACGGTGTTTCGTGGTTCTGTGGCTGAATACAGAAAACTGACATCTGTATGAGGTGTGGATTATTGAAACCATCGCAGCTACACTTGTCTATGATTTCACTTTTGGGTGATGTAACCCTGAGACGTGGTTGCACTATGTCAGCATCGATCTCACCTTCCAAAGATTAAAAAGAATCTCACCAATGCAGACTCAAAAAATCCTAACAACGCACAACCTTGAGGGGATTGTTTGCTCAAAAATGCTGAATATCAAAAACTTACACCAGGTTTTTCTTTTGTGCCATCTGTCAGAACAAAGCTACAGGTAATAATATTAGTTTAAGGTCAGCCAGCAGAGCTTAAATTGACATTGCTAACTAAATTTAGGCTGCATGTGTAAACTAATCCCTGAAAATGATTTCATTATTAGTCAATCTCACTGCAAAAACAATAAACCTTACTAAGTAATTTAATCTAGTTTAAAGTTCAAACTTGAAATAAGACAAAACTAACTTAAATGTAACTTTTACATAAGAGTTTTTTTAAAATAAATAATTTCTTAATATTGATTAAAAAAGGGGGCTAGTTCCACTGGTAGATTATTTCACTTATAAAAAGACATTTAATCTGCTAGTGAAACTAGTACTTCTTTAATATTCTGGATTATTTACTTCCATTTATTATTGTTTTAAGTGTGCTAAGATATTTTGGACACGAAATTAGACCAAAAATGCTTTATTAGAAGTTCAGAAAAGAAAGCTGAGGCATGCAGTTGAACGGTAGGAGTATTTTTATAATTTCAGGTACAAAGAAAGGAAAAGAGCCAGAGCTAATGATGTTTCCAGAGAGGAACGAAGTTGCCAAATCTCCTCCCCATGCCAAAGCTTCGAGGAATCCTAACACTGAAATAGCTGTGAGGCTGCTTGGCTGGGATGAACCCATTGACACGAATGTGACCCGCCTGCAGTCACGTTTCCACTGGAGAAAACCCGAAACATTGTCGCTGGTCATTAAATCTGATTATATGCTACTAAATGAAAACATTTGTTATTAAAATATTAATTTTCTCCTTAATTTGAGCAGATCCCGTCATGCTGGGGTTATTTTTAATGAGTTTGTCCATGTTTGAAGTCAGCCCATCTGAAAGCAGATGTAGTTTTCCCACAGGGAAATCCCCCGTTCTGAAATAACAGCAGACTCACCATGTGCTGGAATATATGCACACTGTAAAACTAGGCCTAAGTTAACATTTAACAAGTCAGAGAAACAAATCTACTAATCTATTTTAACATCTTTTATGATAAAAAAATCCAGTAACTTCCTCCTGGTTGGACCAACATAAAAGAGCTAAGAGTATTTGACATATTCAGAAAATACATTTCATTGAATACAATAAAAAGTATAATTCCATCAACAGATTATTGAACATCACTCTTCAATAGTCAAACCAAAAGCAAAGTTTATTAGTGAGACGCAATGAAGTCAACTTTATTTGACTGGTCTTCTTAGAATTGATCAACTTTTTTAAACATGTTATTTTCTCGTAATTGACTCGGCTTTCGGTCCAAAAGTTTCAGAAAGAAATGTTGGAGAGATTCCATATAAATTTTAAACTTTTATTTAAACTACTTTAGATGTAAGTTTGTGCATCTAACTCTGCTAGAGTTTCAATCATCTGACTTTAAACCGTCAAAACCCATTAAAAGAGGAGTGTCAGATTCATTTTTACTTCGGACCACAATAAGATCATGAATGTCCTCAAAGATATATGATGTTTCTGAAATGGGCAGTATTATGTATATTCCAGACACAATCAAGTAACTATGTTATCTTCAGTTGTTAAAAATGTTTAATTTTATCAAATGTGACTTAATAGAAACTTGACTTTCCAATTTGACGCCACTGTCTCTTTAAGAAGCTCCTGCTCTTGGTAAAAAGGAAATGGATGGTGTGCAACTTGTTGAGGAACATATAATCAGATATCATTGGAGGTAAAGTTGCATATCTTACCTTTTTATGATAATAAATCACAATTAAATTAAACCTTGCTGGTTCCATCACTCTTTCTAGATTGATTAAAGTTGTTTGTTGTATCACCATCAGTTTCTCCTTCATTCACATGATGAATGAGCAGAAATGTTTATGTCCTCTATAATATATTATAGCCTGTAAGACTTTGAAAATCCGCAATAAATGTAAAAATGTGTGTCCAGTTCTTGGTAAATCTGGATCGCCGCTTTCCTAAAGTAATGCCCTAAGTCTTTTATTTTTTATGTTTTGCCTAAATCATTTTTAGGCAAAAAAAATAGGTGCTGATTCTTTTTTTTTGTTGTTTTTTTCCAAAATCACTGTTGGTGAAAAACAACTTAGGCCGTCATCCCATCACTCAGGGTATGCAAACTTCTGACTGGTATTACACCTATATTTTTTTAATCTTCAGCTCTACAGCCAATAGGAATAGCTCAATATATCTATGAAAAATGTGAACATATTTCTATTTAAGTTGCAGCTTTAATGTTACTTCTACAAGGATCTTCACATTGGATACACATTCCACGTTTCTCCTCCTGCAGGCAAGCTTGGGGAGGATGGAAAAAGTAGGTTTTGACACACAAATATATATTTTATAGAAACCACATGATGTAACGTTGTGCTCCAGTAACATCACCCACTGAAATGACCTCATAGCTGCTGCAGCCCGATCCTTTTACAGGATTGTCCCTCCTCTCCCTCCCTTGTTCCCTGGCAGCGTTTGCTTTGCTTGTTACGTGTGAGATGAACCAAACCCAACCCTGCCGTTTGCTCTTCCCTGCCCCCACCCTTCTGTGTTTTTCCCCTGCTGGAATGTACCAGACAACCTCAGAGCGAAAGCTCTGCAGCAGCTCCAAGATGCCAAAGAGAAACAAGGGAGGAGGAATTCATGGCGGCCTGCGGCCAACGAAGACTAACCGACGCTCGTCCGGTTTTGATTTGACCCCGAGTGTCGTTTTCCCGGTACAGTGTGGCCGGTTTTGCAGTTGGAAGAGGGTTTGTGACATTTTGTGACTCAGCACACATCCGAGCGACTCTGTGGGGTGTGAGTGAGTCACGCATCTGATGGCGAAGCTTCTGCAAAACCTAGGAATCAGGGACGCGATTGAAAGGAGGCTGTTCCTCTTCTGAGAGTTTACAAAAACAAAAACAAACTGCTGCACTGAAAAAAAACCACAGTCTCACCAAGTAGTCGAGTCTCTAGTGCAAATTAGTTCCCTTGAAATAAGACAAAACTTACCAGTAACCTTTCAAAAAGATAAAGTAAATAATTGTTCAATATTGATGAAAAGGTTCTGCTTTCAATGGTGGATTATTTCACTTATAACATGGAAAAATGTCTTATAAGTAAAAATTAAATCTGCCATTAGAACTAGTACTTTTCCATCAATATTAAGCAATGATAGGTTAAAATAAGTTACTTTATCCTCCTGGAAAGTTACTTGTAAGATAGTTTTGCCCCATTTCATGTGTTCTAAGATATTTGGACAAGAAAAATACTTGGTGAGATTTTGTGTTTTTGCATTGTGGTTCAAAGAACTGTATTAAATTCAGACTTATACCACGAGAAAAATGTGTTGCTCCACTTGCAGAATATTCACTCATAACTACACACTTTCCCATCAATATTATGGAATAATTAACTTAAAACAAGATTTTATATATTGATGAAAAGTTACTAGTGAGTTAGTTTGTATAGGATGTAAATTTGAGGCATCTAAGGACACATTTGACCCTTGACATTTGATGTTTATAAACTTTAGGAAGAAGAATAAAATGCTGAAGCTTAAATGTAATATGATTCTCTGAACCACACTGCAAAAACATGAAATGTTACCAAGTATTTTTGGTCTAGTTTCTAGTGCAAATATTGTGGTACACCTGAAATAAGACAAAACTAAATTATAAGTAACTTTTGAGCAAAGAATGGGAGCTCATTTTAAGTCAATAAGTCCTAAAAAGTACAAGCTACAAGTGAAATAATCTGCCAGTGGAACAATACATTTTCCTCATATTATAATCCATAATGTAAGAATAATGGTTTTAATGCATTTATCAAAATACTACATTGAATGTCATCCTTTCATGATGAGAGAATTTGAATATCTGACAGGCGATTTGCCCACAACAGTGCTGCAATGAATATTGACAATGTTTAAATCTAATTAAGCCTAAATACATTAAAAATAATGTTGTGTTCTTTCAGATGAACAAACAGCTCAGCTTTATTACTCCAGAAAAAGAATAAGCAATCCATCTGATGGCTGATTCCTCAAACTGAAATGAAAAAAAAAAATCAGTCATACCCGAATGTTTTGTTATGAGTGATTATGTAACAAGATTGCAGCGTGATTTCAACACAAAGTGTTTCCTGAATCTAAAAGGGAACAACGCTGCTGCAGAAATCTGCTCCAACTCAGTCAGAGCGGATTCCAGGAATGTTCCAGATCCAGAAGGCTGCAGCAATGCTCCTTTAAAGCCCAAAGCTCATCTACTACAACCAGAGACTATATGTTTATGTGTCTTCTCCTCTGGAAGCTGGTTCCTTTTTGGTATCATGTTGCTAAATAGGAGGAGCAGAAACACTGGACACTCTGGGTCGCTGTGACCATCCAACTTGAGAACAGTATGCAGATTATTGTAACAGAGTAAGGCTTCTGGCTGCATGCAAATCACTCATCTCCTTGGCCTTTCAGTGTGTTTTCTACATGCCTGAAGTGAATCCTATGAATGCATTTGCACATATGGGAGTTGTGAACAGCTTCGCTCATGCCTGCATGTGCTGAACTGTTTGTACTGGAGGAATATTTTTGCAACAAACAGGTTCTATGAATCCTGCAGCCGTGTCAGTCATCATCTAACGACCCGAAATCCAGACAATTTGACTTTCATTGTTATAATGTCCTGATTGCTGCACACTTCGGATGCCAGAGTCTGGAAAATAAGCTCAGTAGACGTTTTGAACCTGAGAAATGTTTGTCAATCTATCAAGGTAGAACATGGTTTTTAAAATGTTATGGTTTCAAAACCGCTAAAATGTGTTGTGATTTGATTACAGCTTAAAGTTTGCTATCTAAAGCAACATAACACCTCACCTACAACCACTGTTAACTTCATTTTCCCTCATTTGCAACAAACTCAAATTTGTTTTTTTCAAAATAATCCACAGTTGCCAAGCTGTTACCAGATTGTCTGTAAAGCAGCAGGCTGCAGGCTAGTTAGCCCAGCTAAAGTAAAAACAATAACAGCAAACATGTATAATATTCTGTGCAATTATAAACTATCAGATAATGTAATGCCTTTTTTAAATCTGTACTTTTGCTCAGATTTGCATCAAACAACATAGAAGCATCCAACTTCAACACACCAGAAATAGGGACCAAACTTCCAGAAAACTACAAAACAGCTGAAACACTAAGTTCCTTTAAATCGAGACTAAAAGCCCACATGTCTAGAGTTGCTTTTCAACAGTAATAAATGAAAGATTGACCAACATATTTGATGTGTATTGATGAGTTTGATGGTGGCACTCATCAAAATTGTATATTTTCTACTGGTTTTCTGAATATTGTTGACTGTATGGTGTTTTTTACGACTTTGTATTTTTGTGTTTTTATGATGTAAAATGCTTTAAACGGCTTTGTTGCTGAATTTTCTATACAAATAAACTTGATGGATTGATTGAAATATTTGTTACAGAGAGCATTATTGCAACTTTAACTTTAAAATTGTTTATTTAAAACAGATATGTTGCATACTAATTAAAAATAATATTTGTAAAACATCAGACTGTAGTCCAAAGCTGATTTTCATCTTCTCATCCCTCGGTTTATTGGTTTTAACACATATCAAGTCATAAATTGCTATAGATATTCTATTTTAACTCTTTCCTTTTCTACAATTTCTGGCATTTTAAATCAAACCCAAGAGTTTTTTTTATTACAGCAGCCCTGCATAAATATATATTTCATACTTATTACAGTTGAAAAGATTTTCTATCTTCCTTTTTTTGAACAAAATATTACTTTTAAAATGAGTATTTTGCAGCTTAAAAGCAACAAAAGCAGCAATGCACAAATTAGAGAGATGCACCACATCTCTCTTTTCTGTCCAAGCGTGGTTCTCTGAAAAGAAGACCCCCGCCTTTCACGTCAGCCGAAGAGTTGTATCCATCTGAAGGTATTCATGTGTCAGCCCATTCCTCCCTGGATTGACCTGCAGTAACTCAGACTACGTCCCCACCCACTTCCAAGTGGGATCTTGTTTGTGCAAAAGCTTCGACTACACGATGTGGACTACACGATGTGCTCTTGGCTACGGAGAGTGAGCTGAAAGCTTGCGTAATGTTTTCTACCTTCAGGTTTATGTTTGAGGGGCAGAAGGTGAAAGGAGGAGGAGGAGGAGCGGAGAGCCTTCAGTCACAAGACTATTGATAGCTAACAGCAAGCTATACAAGGTTTGACTAAGAAGCCATTGATGTTACACAGAACTGGACTGTGCTGCAATAATAAGAACCACATGAAGTCAGACACAGCCTATGGACAAAGCATGTGATCTGATGAGACAGTCAGACTTGTTAACAAAAATGCAGCATGTTCTCAAAAGAGTTTCGACCATTTAAACAATGAATATAGTTGCCAGGAGACCATTTACTTGCAGTAAATCCAAAACCCACTGTGATATTATAGAAATACTGCATTAGCATGCCAACTGTGTGGTAATACTGCTGTGGCATCGCACAGTTAGCAGATGGTCCAGTTAGCAGGACCATCTCCGCAAATTCAGGCTTCTTGGATTTCTTTCAATGTCACAGCCATGACACTTTGTCACCACCGGCGTCAGAACAAGAGCTTCGTCGGACTACAAAACATGCACGTTTGCGTCACTGTACATCACAGAGCTTATTTGCAGCTGCTTGTTTACAAACCTCACTCTTGCACAATGTCATTTACATGCTCACAAATCACGTACTGCAGACCATGCAGACATGGATGACAACTACTGCAGCATATGATGAAGCAGAATATGTGTTTATTATTGCATTATGTTGAGCTCAAGATTTAACACATGAAAAACCACATTTTCAGGTGCATTCCAATGAGTTGGGGCTATTTCAATATTACAATATGTTGTATAGAGTCATAACACACATTTAAATTACTTATGTTATGTCCATCCATTTTCTTGCACCTTTGTCCCTTAGTGGGGTCGGGAGTTGCTGGTGCCTATCTCCAGCTACTTATGTTATGTAAAGATGATAAAAAATGAACAATTATTGATGAAATCACATATTTGTGTACACTGTGTAAAACAATGTTTTTCTAATCCTAAAGCATAATTTACAAAAAAATTAATGTGTCAACTCAAGCATGCTTTAAAGTACCGTGTAATTCTGACAACATAATCTGTAATTACGTTATTAAATCAAAATATTAAAATGAAACACCCCACGTATTGAAAACAATCTCTTCATAACATGTCTGCAAAAAGGTGTGTGCTTTGAGTCATACGGGGATTTTTAGCCACATGATAGCTGCAACTGAATATAAAAGTGAAAGACGTTTTACGCATATACATATTCTAAGAAAATAAACAAGGTGGGTATATTTCCATTGAAAAACAGGTTTTTATCCTGCACAGGGCCATGTTTTGTGTTTTCATTGGCGGAAGCTTGTGATCTGATCCGTGTCGTGTCTGTCCACAAGTTGTACTCGGGGTGTCATTCCTTTGGACTCCGTCTCGATTGAAAAGTCTTCACAAGAACAGTTGTACTGTGCCGACGCGCACGTACTCGCCATTTCCTTCCTCCACACACATACATCCCCTCGTAATGACTCTAAAGCAAAATAGAGCTCAGTGGCGAGCAATGCTGTCTCGTTATGTATGTACACTTTTCATAGAAACGCCTCCAAAGAGCTTAAACGTTCAAATCTCAATCCTTGACAAGCAACGACAGATATATTCTTTCTCCGGCTCAAAGAGAGCGTCGTGAATATTAAAAAAATAAAGCGAAATGGAACCTTGCCAAGCTTGTCCCTTTTCTAGAACGCACGTGACCCGTCTCGTCCGTTGGAGTGGGGAAGGAGGGAGGAGCCAACGGGAGGTTATAAAAGCACCCACGCTGTAGTTTTCCAGCCACCTTCCACGCACAAATTATCCGGCGAACATCCCCCTTTGACTGCCCTCAGCGGCCGTTGGAGCAGTGGGCCAAACAACGACGCTAACACTGGAGCTATAAACCTCAACGACGGGGTGAGTGAACCACACGTCACTTTACGTTATTTATTTATTTATTTTCTTTGGTTGCAAATGGCGACTTTAGCGTTCTGCTGGTCGACCGTTACACTCCCAATGTTTTAACGGTCAAGTCGCGTGCGCTGCACCAACCAACCCACAGCGGCAGAAGTACGAGTTAGTTTAACGGTTGTTACCGTCTCCCTGCTTGAATTGTATTTGCCTACTTTACCCGTGTTACAATTGGACCATGTTGGAGCTTGTGGTATTTTTGTTTCAAATGTTCCTTAATTGTGGGTGTGTTCGCCTTGTCCACGCAGGGCTCCCGTTTAACAACGCCACAGCAAGCGTACCAGCCAGCGCAGTGTCATCGCTTGTGACTCTCTCTGAAACGACTCGGTTTCGGAGAAGTGCAAATTGATACACCGCTAAAATAAAACCACTGCCGCCGCACATCCTCCAGGGAACAAAATCCCCCCCGAATCAGAGCAAAAAATGGTGCAAAATAAGATGACCGAAGTCACTGGATTCCACCGCTCTTTCAAGGTGAGCCTTTTTTTTACAGCTTTGTTGTGGGGGGGCTGCAGTTTTTAATCAGCACGTATACGGCTTGTTTTAAAGCGGTGATCTTCAGATATACACACCCGCACATGATGCAACCCCCCCATCTTATTTCTGACAACTCACACTTGTGCAGGTTGCTAAAAGGTGCTTCAGCAACACGTTTTAACAATGGGAATATCTACATTGATCCTTAGCAAGGACTCCTGATTGTACTTTGACTTTGTAGTTTGCCATATCAGTGATGAGTTACTGCTAATCTTTATTTAGAAGTTAATCAAGACTGTTTACTATAACAAGTATGTTTATGACTTCTCAGGGCCAAAATCCATTCGAATTGGAGGACTTCACCAAGAACGGGTCCCATCACATTGATTCTTCCTTTAATTTTGGTTCTGCCCCAAGACATGGTGAGTGTGCTCTGCTGAGTCTGTACAAATCATAACAAATCTCTTGAGCAATTGGTTAGAAAACATTCTTTCTGTAACTGTCTGAATCACATGCTCTAGATTTTATTCTCGTTTGTCTTGTTGTCGTCTTTACTCACGTGCTTAAAAATCTGTTTGGGTAGACATGCCTTCCAGCCAGCCTATTGACATTCCTGATGCCAAGAAGAGAAACAAGAAGAAAAAGCGTTGCCGAGCAACGGACAGTTTCTCTGGACGATTTGAGGGTAAAAATATTTCCTGTCCTTGATAGTGTCCTTGGTAGTGTTTTAGAAACTCTTAAACATTATTGGAGGCATTCTGTACATTATCAGTCAAAGTTAGCCTTTTTTTAAGTAGGAGTTATATAAGTAAAACTGGGTTGATATTGTATGCGTTTCAGAAGGGAGTTGGCCTATTTATTTGTGCATGTGATGGTGATTATGAGGTGTTTAACTGAAGCAGAGATGCAATGTCAGCAGTGTGGTGGTTTCATTTTTCGCAGTTTAGGGCAATACAAACAATGGTTAATATTGGTTATCAGCCATAGCAGCAATATTTAGAACTCTATTTCCAAATCTTACATTTCTAGTCAATATAGTGCCATAATTTCTCTCTGCTGTTTGGTCCACAGATGTCTACAGACTCCAAGAAGAAGTATTAGGAGAAGGAGCGTATGCCAGAGTGCAGGCTTGCATCAGCCTGATCACCAACAAAGAATATGCTGTCAAGGTGAGGCATTGCTACTCATGACGCATAACTGAGATGTTTTTGAAAATGTTGCATCAGCCTTTTGTCTTCGGTGTGATCAGTAGATAGGATTCTCTGAAAATGGAATGTTTCTTTGCCACTTGCAAAAAGATTTGTGGGAAACCGCTGGAGGGAATTTGGAGGTTTTAATAAAGTGGTATCTGTACTTCTTGTTTTTTTGTTTAGTTTGATTTTGAAGAAAGACCCACGCTGTTGCATGTTCCTGTTTTAGCTTGAAATCAGACCTGTGCTGTGGATGTTTGCGGAGGCTTTTCTGTGCTGCCTCTGCACTGTTTTCAACTTGCAGCATTAGCTGCTGTTATCGGATACTTCCTCTCCCAGTTCTAGTTTGAGCCTATCGGAGTGCATGGCGGAATATACCCACCCCCTTTTTATTTTGCTCTTTTTGCCTACAGAGGACGCTCATAGTGAGAACATTATGTGCTATGAACTGTTCCAAAACAAAACCCAAAGAGGAAGGAGGGGGTGATGGGTGAGGGTTGTGACCTAGTGTGTTTACACTGCTTTGTTCTAACTCAGCGTAGCTTTTACTTTTTTTTTTTCTTTTTTTTTCTCATGGTCTTCCAAAGACAAACTGAACTTTTTGTGAAACTTTTCCTAACTTGCTGGAGCTTTCTACTTTTCTTCTTGCTTGTAGATGTTTAACCTGCTCTATAACTTCCTTCCATGTCATTGCCTTAAACACTAAAGTGGTCATGCACACCATGCGTAGTTACTGTCCTTGTTAAGTACAGGGTGGGTTGCTCTGTGCTCTGGGTGGGTGGCAGTTATGCAGGGAGGGGGAGGCATGAAGGTTGGTGGTTATTGGAGGTCTTCAGAGAAATGGAGGGGGTTCGGAGGCTCCTGCCAGATGTCCCATCTCTCCCCTCCCCCTGCAGCCAGTGGATGTTTTGGGTTGGTTGTATGTGGTTTGTTGCAGGCGTCTGTGCAGCGTGTCTGGCTATAGGCTGAGGACAAAGGCTTTATATTGAAGTTACAATAGATGATGGTCTTAACTTGATGCAGACTTTTTAAACAGTTTATTTTAATAAACTACATGCAACCCATCAATTTAGTGTTAATCTGGGTGTTTTGTCAATATTTAACTTTAGTTTAAATGTTTTTTTTTTGTTCTTTTAGTTGTGTTTTTGCTGCTGACACGGACAGAATCGGTGAACTGTCACTGGTCTGCTCGTGAGCCTCCTGTCTGTGCATTAATCCTTAACACACACTGCAGCTCTGGGCCCCTCTGGCCTTCAATACAATCAGTAATCCAGCTACCAGGAAGAGAGGCATGCGCAGCCTCCGAATCGGACAATAACCAACCAGGGCTGGAAATTTCAGGCCTTTTGCTCCGTCAGCAGTCTGTGTGTCTCTCCTGGGAGGGCGCTGTGCAGCTGTTGGCCTCGCTGTGGTGTTTCCAGACAGTTATTTTAAGAGTGCTTTCTGTTATTGTAAACAGTTTGGGATTAGGATCTGAGATCTTAGGAAAACTACTGTGGCCCTTGAAGAACAGAGGTGATTCACAGGAGAGTGTGTGGTTGTGAAAGTTGTTGATTCCCATCCAGCACGTCTGAAAGCAGGATCAAATGTCATTGCAGCTGCAGTGCAATAAGTTGGATAAAAGTTAGTAGGCAGGAGTCGAGTAGTGTTCCCAAATATTTGGTTGGTGAAATTGATCTAATTTGCACCAAACCAGTATTCACAGAAGTTCCTAAATCATTTTTGTTGATATTTTTATATTTAAACCATGTTTCCTTCTGTTTCAGATGATTGAAAAAGGACCAGGTCACAGCCGCAGTCGTGTCTTCCGTGAGGTTGAGATGCTTTACCAGTGCCAGGGTCACAGGTATATTTTCATAATCTGTTGTTTTAAAATACATCTGGTAGTCACACTCCACCACAGGTTACTTTTATGTTCATATAACTGGATAACTAATGTCACTTAAACATTTATTTTCATCGTTCTGCAGGAATATTCTGGAACTGGTGGAGTTCTTTGAAGAGGAAGACAAATTCTACCTGGTGTTTGAAAAGCTTAGAGGAGGTTTGTTGCCTTTTCTGCCGATAGTTCTGCTCTGTTATCTTTTCCACAAGGCTAAACTGTCATCTTTACCCTCATATTAGGGTCAGTCTTGGAGCAAATTCACAAGAGGCAGCACTTCAGTGAGCAGGAAGCCAGTGTTATTGTGCATGACATCGCCAGTGCTCTAGATTTCCTCCATAACAAAGGTAAGCCTACATGCAAACAGCAGTGATGAGTTTCTTCTGAGTTTCTTCTTCATTACAGCCGGAGTAATAAAAAGTCTGATTTATTTAAATGTCTTTCAGGAATGGCCCACCGAGATCTGAAACCTGAAAACATTCTCTGTGAGAGTGCAGACAAGGTGACTTATCTGTCCACTTGGCTCAAAGGCCAACACGTGTGGCTGTTAGATATAATTTATGACAACACTTATTGTTTTTAACTAAAGCGGAATGACAAAAACTGAGAAATGTTTTTTTTGTTTTGCCAGATTTCTCCAGTCAAGATCTGTGACTTTGACTTGGGCAGTGGGATCAAACTGAACAGTGACAGCTCGCCCATCTCTACTCCCGAACTCCTCACCCCTGTAAGTCCAGAGTTTATCAACAGTTTTCTGTAGAAACATTTTTAAATCAGTCATTTGTCACACAAAAATAGTGTGATTTTTATTTCCTTGTTGGGGACGGGGAAGTTATTTCCAGGCTGTAAAATTATATCTTTATCAAATCCAGCTGACTGACTAGTGGTTGAGCAATTCCCGGTGCAGAGCAGTTCATGGATTGGGAGGAGAGATGCGTTATGTGAGGTTATGATCGTACAGAGCAACATTGTTTTCTTGGAAAGGCCTTGGATTCACTCCCAGATCCCCTCTTTATGAACCGCACTTTTCCGAAGTACGATGACCGTCTGCTGGGGGAAAAGGCCCTCTGTTTGATGTCTGCGTCCTCTAGCTTATCAGTGGTAAATATTTAGCACTGTGATTTCGGAGGTTATGAGTGCTTAACCCCCATGTTGTGCTAACAGGAAGCATCTCCTCTGAACTGTATCCAGAAAACGGTATCTGCCGTCCTCGGAATCAGAAAAGCTGAACTGGAAAGCTTTTCTCTGCTGTCAACATGCAGTGTGTTGGTGGGTTGAACAGACTGAACAGAGCAGGTGAAGGGTATCATTCTGGCCTGCAGGAATGTGTGGGGCTTTCTACACGTGTAACCGTAGCTTCTTTGCACCGACCTGAACTATGCCATACTCTTTAAGCTCCTCGATGAACTCTGTCGTATTTTGAGGCTCTGAGTGGATTTGAAATGATGCTTTGGATTGTAGGATTTCTCTTACAGACGAGGTGATCCCAAGGTTGGAACACTGTGTAATATCCTTGAGGATTTAATGCCACAAGAAAAAAGGCGATATAACTTTTACAAGGCTGTGTCCTGAGGCCTGGATATGGAAAATAAAAACTCTCATTTCCTTTCCTTCCTTCCTTCATGTGAGGAGGGACAGAATCATGCCTCTTCTACGCAAGTCTCCGCCCAGAAGCCCCAGCCGCACTCTGCCCTTTGTTTTTAATACAAAGGCTGTTCATGAGGCTTATTCTAGAAATGTTGGTCCTTCCCCCCCACCACCCAGCAACTGAGCAGTGATTGGCTGTAGCAGTGAGCAAAGGGGAGGGACAAATCTCCAGTCTGGTCATGCGCTGAAGCTTGTTTGTATTGCCTTGATCACTGGAACAATGTTATCTGATTGTCACTTCATTATTAGTTCTTGCACCCTGCCTCCTTTTAGTCACATTCCTACAGCTGCTGTTGCACAATAAGTGATCGCACATTTATTGCTGCTCCTGGTTGTAACTAGCCGTTTCCAGAGCCTTTTAAATACAGTTCATGCTGGCAGCAGTTCCACTGACACTTATAAATCAAGCGATCCTGGTCAAGGGAGAGAACACGAAGCTTCCCTATGGTTTAATTTAATATGAATCCTGGTTTTGCTTAGTTTTCAGTTAGAGAACAACTAGCATGGCAGCTCAAATGCTCTTCTAATTCAAGGAACTGCTTTTGTTCCTTGTTAAGGTGTGCCTACATGACCAAACATGTTCTCAGCCAGTAAACCTCTTGAAGATAATCCTGTAGTTTACAAACAGCAGAGGTGTGTCGTCAGTGCTGCCAACATGGCCTGACTAGTCACATGGCTGGTGGAAAGCCCCAGGCTGCACTGCTTCCAAATGTAGCCGCAGAGTAGAAGATAACTGCAGCTTACAGGAAGGTTGAGAGGATGTTACTGTAAGTGAACAAGGTGATTGCAACAGATGTGCAGGAAGAGCAAACGATGTCCCAAAAAGATACTTTTAGTTTGCTGACATCTATATATTTTGTTGGACTGTTCGACCAGCCTGTTAAAAAGCTGACTTCTTTCCACCCAAGTATGTAGGAGCGAAAGCATCGTTGTGGGGGTTTAAAGGCGTTTTGGCCCAAATCCAGTGTGCTTGTCTGGGTAATGAGTCTCCCCAGACATGGTGGTGAAAAGGAGGGGGAAGGGATTTTGTGACAGAAGCAGCTTTGTTTGAGTTGAGGTTCCTGCGCAGTGAATTTTATTGCATAAGGAAGCTGGGGGTGTTGGCGACAGCTGGTATATGGTCCTGGATACAATGAACGCCTGCTCAGTGTAGATAAACGCTGTTCGTCTTAAACAGGAAGGATATGTGGTGTTTCTATATGAAAAGCAGTGTTTTTATTTTTTTATTAAATGATGCGAAGTCATCCTTTGACATGTACATCTTAATCCCCGACAATAAGCTTTAAAGCTGCGTCCTGGTGAACCGACGACCTGCTTCTCATCTCCTCTCCCAAACCACTTAAACATTTGGCTTTTGTGTTGCAAGGTTATATAACGAACCAGAGCTCAGCTTTGCCCCAGCTGTACAGGACAGCCAATCCTCTTCCACTGCTCTGCTGTTTGGCCCAATTTCTTTCCCAGTTGCACAGTGAGGCAGAAACTTGGTTGTGTAAAGCTTTGTGGTTGTCCTAAAGTTCCCCACATTAGTTTCACGATGGGACCAAAATCATCAAACTGAATCAGAATTTAAAAATTTGATCAACGTGACTGTCACGCTGTGTGTAAAAATAGCTTCTCTTCAGCCTCAACTCTTGTAGCCTTGAGGTCTCAGCAAGCACATCTGTGTTTCTGTTGGTTGTGATTTTCCGATGCTTATAAACATCGTCTTTCTCCCTCAGTGTGGCTCAGCAGAGTACATGGCACCAGAAGTAGTCGAAGCCTTCAGTGAAGAGGCTACAATATACGACAAGCGCTGCGACCTTTGGAGCCTCGGGGTCATCCTCTACATCATGCTGAGCGGTTATCCTCCCTTCGTGGGCCGATGTGGCGGCGACTGCGGATGGGAACTGGGAGAACCCTGCCACACCTGCCAGGTAACCTTTTAACGCTTTAGTTCTTTCGCAACGCGAGACGAGTAAAAACGAAGATGGCTGATGGCGAGCCTCTCTCTCCACCTGCAGAACACTTTGTTTGAAAGTATCCAGGAAGGAAAGTACGAGTTCCCAGAGAAGGACTGGGCTCACATCTCCTCAAGTGCCAAAGACCTGATATCCAAACTTCTGGTTCGGGATGCCAAAAAACGACTGAGTGCCAGCCAGGTGCTGCAGCACCCCTGGGTGCAAGGGGTGAGCTCAGGCTGCACATCTGCTAATGCATGGGACGTTTGACCTTTGAACTTTATCACTAATCTAGTATTATGTATCCTTCTTTATAGGGAGCATCTGACATTCTATCAACATCCATCATCCATCAGAGGTAAGACAGCTTTAAAACTCCAACAGGAAAGCTGAAACGATTAATCTGAGCCATTCATTATTGAAATAATTAACTAATTTAGTAGTCGAATAATTAACTCGATCAAGTTTATTTGTATAGCACATTTCAGCAATAGTGCAGTTCAAAGTGCTTTAAATCATAAAAGTTGAAATAAAAAGTTGAATAAAAAATCTGTAGTGACAAATTTTTTTGATCTGATTAATCCTCAGAATAATTGATTACTAAAATAATCATTCGTTGCAGCCCTATCCAGCAATAACGCCTGCTTTGAAACATACTTTTCCTTTTAGCTCATTTGTTTTTTTCCTGATTTATTTCCTCCAGGAACAGCAGCGCCGTGGATTTAACATTCTTTGCCGACAAGGCCATGGCTGTAAACAGGCAGCTGGCCGAGCAGGACGGCATGGAGGAGCAGCAGCAGCAGGACGTCCCGCTGGTCGTAGCTGCTAGCGGCTCCTCCATGCGCCTGTCGCCTCCATCCAACTCCAAGCTGGCGCGGCGCAGGCAGCGCAGCAGCCAGCTGAAGGGCGGCGCCGTCTCCGCTGCGGAGCTCTGCCAGCTCCTGGCTCCTCTCGTCATCGTGGGAGACTGCGCTTGAACTGCTCCATCCTGGAGTTCCTGAAACCTCATTTACAAGGACTTTTCCAGGCTGGACTGCTCTGATTTCCCCCACCCTCACCCTCTCCTCCCCAGTTTTGGCTCCTCCCTCTTTTCCCTCTCAATCCGGTTTTGGTCCCGACCTGTGAAGACGGACGGCGCTTCCAGCCATCCCTCTAGATAATGCCTTCTACCTTTATGCAGCACTTCTGAAGCACAACTACACAGGGCCTGCATAATAGCACATTCAGGTTGGGGAGGAGGGCCAGTTCATGTTTTGGGATAGTATTTTATTTTTTTTTCTCCTTCATAAGACTCAGTTTATAAGTCAGAACTTTAAGCTCAGACACCAAAGGACAACCTGTTGTGCTGCTCCCATGTTACAACTGGATCCACTGTGAATTAAGTTATCTGGAATGTTCTCTTTGCCTGTATGCACACGCATGAGCCGCCCGTCTGCTGAAACATACAAGCTTATGCAATATGCCGATCTGAACGGGCTGGAAGCCACTTCCTGTCTGTGCCTGGTGCGGCCCGTTCTGTGGCTACAGATTGCTCAGATGTATTTTTTTTTTCCCCCTCTCCTCCATTCTCTCATTTGAGCTTCTGGATCCTGCACTCATCAGCCTGGTGGCACTTAATGCTTTAAGAGCAAAGAATGTTAATCGGTCCCTTTTCTGTCCATAACCCATAATGTGATCTGGCCATACATGCCAAGTCATCATCAGCAGCACTTCTTATCGGAGACATTCAGACCAGGTCTGATGGTATAAAAGTTGACAGTTTGCTAGTGTCTGACCACCCAGTACAGACTTCTAGCTTGTATTACTGGTATGTTGGTTCAGGCTAATTTCAGATTCTCTTAAATGGCTTAGCAAGTGAAACTGGGTCAGTGTTACTTTCAGTGTAAGGAATCCACGTGTCCCCCCTTTTTTTTTCTTTTCTACAAACAGATTTTGTATATATATTTTTTTTCTGATGAAATTGTGCATTTGATATTTAACCTTAAATATTTTGCAAGTAAAGGTTAGAACTCCTTTAAGGGGTTTGAAAAAGCACATGGCCACTGTGAGCTGACTATCTTTTTGTTCTTTTTGTTTTTCCCCCCATGAGATGCATCTAAAATTTCAACCTTTTTTTCCATTTTTTTGGGGACATACACAACAAAACTGCTTTACAAAATAAAAAGCTGGTAATATTTTTCAGGAAAAATGTTTTTAAAAAGGAAAAACATTCCACAAAAGAACAAAAAAACTCATTTGAAATTAGCTGTATTATGAGCTTATATTTTATCTTCTGACAACTCCACATTAATGTGCCACATTTTTATCTTTTAGATGAGTGTATTGTCTTTTAAAATCCTGGTGCTTTTCAGTTTAGATATAGCTCCAGAATTTGTCCTTTAATTTTTTTTAATGTTTTTTTTAAAAGTTGAGAGTATGCTGTATGAGGTGAAATACACAAAGCTTGTTTAGTTGATCTGGAGCATTCATGACCAGTGAAGGCAAGTTTTCTTTTTTTTTCTTTTTTTAATTTTTAGCTTTTGTACGTGTGAAAGTTGGTAATTATTGTTCCGATTACGTGAAAGGTAATGGACTGGTGACGTCGCCTCAGCGCTGAAGCCATTTCACCAAAGAAAGTGCAAGTTGTGACGATGAACATGTAATCCATCATGTAGCATTGAGACGAGAGGAGACTGCTATGTGTCCATGTCCTGTTAGCAGCGCAGCGGCGGTACTCTGGAAACGGTCTCAAAAAGGCCCCTTTATGCTGATATTAGGACACTGTAATAGTTCTAAATACCTTTCTGCAGACACATCATTACGGGGTTTTATGTCTTATAATAAGACTTACTTGAAGTTTATATATGCAGCTGTTTCTTCTCCAATGTTGGAAACTACTTTGCTATCAATCTTAAAACATTAAGCTGATGATCCAGGCAATCTTTAGGGGTTTTGAAGATACCTATACATTTCAGTATTTTTGTTTTTTTTCTGCTTTTTTTTCTTCCCTTTGTAAGCTTCATCCAAGTTGTTCCCTATTTTCTGACGGGGCTGGAAACTTGTTAACGCACACATTTTGGCCACACTCTAATATCCTCACAGGTATAAATAAGAGTTTGATTGGTCACGACCATTTCTAACATCTGTCCGGTGGCAGTTTTTGTTCTGGTCTGCCTTCTTGTTTGCAGGGAAAAAAGGGGGTGAATTAAATCTTGCAGCCTCTGTTTTTTTTTGTATTGTTTGTCAAAAGAAAAAATAAAGTGTTAAAATACAGTCATTCAAATGGACAGTATCACAAGCCTCCCCACAGTTTGAATGTAGCCCACAGGCCAGGCGTCTAAAAATCCAGCAACATGAATCACATGCTATAAACAGTTCCTGTTCATCGACATGAGCTCAGTCTGTTTATACTGATACAGTCTGCAAGCGTTTTAGTCAACTGATGCCTAATTTTAACACTGAACAGCCCCAGGCCTTTTGTGCTCAGGGGAAGAAATTTAAAGTATAAAAGTCCTTTAAGTACAAAACATTTGATTTAAAATAAGCACTTTACTGTACCATGTGAATGATTGCAGTTCACTCAATGCAACATTTGACAGTTGCAACAGATTTTTGTATTGTTTTTCTAAAAAAAAAAAAAATGCAATAAAATGCTTTGAACTACATTCTGATCTTGTGTGCTTATGTTCTCTTCTACAACTCCACTAAACAGTTCTGGGTTCCAGTACAGTTTGGGTTTTCTCCCTTTGACTCGGATTCTCTCCAGTCCATTTAACACCGGGCCAATCAGCGAACAGGTGAACAATGACGTCAACTTACTCTGCTGTTGTAGAACTATAGTCTGCCTGCAGTAATGGCAGTGGAATTCAGTCCTTGCTTCCAAATAATAATTTTATTGATTGTAATTATTAAATTAACATCAACAGCTGCTTCGTTCTGGTTGGCACTTCTATCTTCACAATAGAGGATAACATTGAACTGGCGCATTGCATATGAGGGCAAACATAACCGAAACGTCCATAGTTATAATGTGACGTCACACGTTCGTGCAGTCTGACAGACTTATTGACAGGGAGTTGCTATGACAACCATAAACAAATCGCAACCAACTCTTTAAAGGCCCCAAACATACTGTACTTGCTGCCGAACTAGCAAAATTAGCTTAGCTAATGTAGCTTAAGCTATGACGGACATGTAGCCTAGTGGGGCAGTGAAGCTTCTCCATGTTGTTCGCACTCTTCGTGTTTACTAGGTAGTTAGCTACAGCACTAGCGGGGCCAGTTACCGGGCCCCTAACAACTCACGGGGCCCCTTACTGTCCTTACATGCGTCAGCTGTTGGAAACTGAGGACTGGAACTGTTGACTTTAACATTTAAGGGAGCGTTCACATTGCGGTCTGAAGTGACCCAATTCCGATTTTTTGATGTAATGTGACCTGTATCCGACTTTTCATGGCAGTGTGAACAGCACAGGTCGGATTCTTTTTCGAATGTGACCCATATCTGATATCCGATTCAAATGCGACCATAACGTCCAGGTCTCATTCATCCGAACTGAACGTCACTGATTCTCAACAAATCTCACTATTTTGCGTCCTGATACGCAAGAGGGAAGAAAAACAACAATCATGATGGACTATATGAGGATTAAGTTGTTAATATGTTGCTTCGGTTGGACAACAACTTCAAATGTGTAAGCTAAGCTCCACCGTTAGCCTCCATGTTTACTTCCGCAAACACTGAGCTCTTCTTCTATGGCGGTTGGCAGAACACTGAGAACGCTGACGCTATAGCGCCCTCTACTGCGCATGCGGGACACTTTCAGGTCGTTTGCACGTTCAGACTGTAGAACACATGCAGGTCGCATTTACTGGCAGTGTGAACGACCCGGCAAAAAAAATCGGAATTGCCAAAAATCGGAATTGAGTCACATCCGGCTGCAGTGTGAACAGGCGAGGGCGCACTCCCATAGCTCCGCCCCTGAGCTATAGTAGTATGAGATCAGAGGCTGCTTGGTTACATCGTCTGACATATTTTCCTTCTCCGAATAATAGGGGCCGATCCCAACAGCTATTTTTCCAGATATCTTCTTTTTGTTGGTCTCGAAGCCGAGCATTTATGCTTTACGCAAGAACTTCCCCCACTTTTGGTTCAGACTTGTAATAACTATCTATTTGGGTAAAATGTAAAACCTCAACACCGTCCACACCTTCAGGAAGCAATAGTTTGTTAGAACCCAGACACTCTGTAGGAAGCAAAGTGTTTCACTAGGCTGATCTGCTTACCGCAGCGTTTCTTTATCCCCCTGATGGGAAACACCTGCACTATAACTTTTATATTAACAGGCTTATCTCTTGGCCAAGGCTGTGGCAGTTTCATCCGGATCTGAAAACACTCCCTGATACCGACACAGACTGACTCACATGTGTCCTTGGCTGTGGGTAAATATGAGCTCACTTGTTTCCAACCTGCGTTTAAAATGTGACCAGTTTCACCTTGCGGCGGCAGCTGTAGGGGGCGCTCTAAGCGGAAACCCGGGTGGCATCATCTGACAGGACTGATGCAACCTCCTGCAAGAGCTGCAGGAGATTCAAAATACCTTCTGCTGAGTAAAACAAATGCCAGTTGTTTCACCCCGGGGTTACAGTTTGCATCAGATAAAATATCACCTCATGTTTCACCTAAAATGGGCCAATTTAAGCATCACTATTAATTTGACAGCCATTTTATTTCATATTCAGCATTCCCTTATGTTTTACATGTATTCTATTGGGTCTTTCAGTGTGTATGTTTTGCTTTGTTCAAACGACACGCGGATCTGAAATATCAAATACCAACCTGTTTGTTACATAACCTCTTTTTCTGCACTGCAGACGTCATAGATGGGGACATTAAATGATGCAACGCCAGGCTGTTTTTTGTACAGTCTGGGGAATATTTGTGCATCTTCATGTGACCCAGAATGGGTATCTAGCTCCCCCTGCTGATCAACTCTGATTCTCACGTTTTACGGCGTTACTTTTTATCAAGTGGGTCAAAATAGCCAATCAAAAGCAACTCAAGAGCTGACAAAAAAGAGATCTTTCATAACCATCTGCTCAAAAATAACCTAAGCGTGCAATATTTAAATGTAGTCTGATATTTTTGTTGGTAAAGTGCAAATAGATCCAAAACTCAAAACACAGCGCTGCACGTTTGACTCATTAAAATAAAAGCATCAAGTTTGCAGATTATTGCAGGTTTGATTAGAAAAAGTGCAAAAATATGCTGTTTTGTCTCTTTCTCTACAAACTCCTGCTACCAATAACATGTCAAAATCTGCTTTTCAGTAAAAGCCACAGAATAAACATGATCATATTTGCTATAAAATAAGAAAAAAGTGCAACATTTTGGTTTTTAAAAGATGAATACTTTGTGTTTTTACTCTACTAGGTTTCAGAGTAGAAACATTTTAAGTTGAGCAAATATTTTTGCCATAATTCAAAATAAAAGTCTATCTGCTTCAAATATTTTTGATGGTGGGTTAAAATTTGCATCATTCTTGAATTACAGCTTCACAAATTCAGTTCAAGCCGCATTTTGAACACCATGTATTACCACCACCAAATGTTTATTAGTGTGGATCAGACAGATCTCTATTATCTATAAACATAATACTGAATAAAAAAATAAAGTATAAACAATGATTAAATCCTACCAAGTAAACTAGTATACTGAAGAAGCTGCGATCTGAATGGCTAGCATTTCTCTTTGCCCCAACACTTCTACTAATTTGCTTTTTAATTTGAATCTTTCCAAGGTTTCAGTCAGATAAGAATATACTTTTCCTTATCATATTTCTTACCAAGTAATTTAACAAGCTCTGATTACAAAAACAATTTCCTGTTATTTTTCCCGTATTTTAAAGAGTGTCTCTCTTATTTTCCTTTGTACCATTGGGCAGCTTTATAATTTGAGAAAAAAACCACAAATCCAACAAAAATGACCTCAAGATGTTAACCTGCTGATAGGCAGCCAATCATTACCTCACCTGTCACCTGTCCCTGCACACCTGGGAATAATAACAGATGTTCAGGAGCTGATAAAAAGCCTGAACATGAGTCTGACTGAACCTTGATAGTGGCTGTGCAGGTAGGTATCATTTAAGAAGCTTATGGCTAAAATATGCATTAAAGTTTAATATTTTTGCTAGTTTGAAACCTGAAATTATGAGAAAATTACATGTTTACTGAAATTGACTGTAATCATCCAGAGACAAACTTCTATCTGCATCAGTTTAGGTGACATTATTTGTAACATTTGCACATATTTTAATTTTATGGGTTTATTGGACATTTTATTTCTTTGCACTTGCAGACTAAGTATTCCATTTCGTTAAAGTAATTAATGTAATCCTAGCATAAAATTTATTTAAAAATAATGATCTGACTCTTGGTATTTTTGAACTTTCTTTGCTTGCCATTACTTTATCCTCTATTTATAGTTCTCTAAAGTTTTATAGGAATAGTCCTCCTACACCTGATGCTGCGATTTGAGCTCCATGTCGACGGAGGAGAAAACTGGAATGGCCTCCAAGCGTGAAGCTGGAAGTTGGGAGAGTTTTGGCGAAAGCTACAAAATCCAGAGTTTGACCAGCTCTCCAGACGTCCATCTAAGTGGGAGGAAATGTCCCTAGAGGGGGAACACATATGCACAACCTCATGCTGGAAAAATTAAATATGGCTGCTGCACATGAAACAAAAGGGAAAAGTTGCAAACATAACCATAACACAGTTGTTTCTAATTTTTTGCATCTTAAATTAATTGAGCACTGCATCTGTGAAAATGTACAAAATGCTGACATATAATCAGCTTCTATTGAAGGTATCATGTTTGCATCTCTGATTTGTCTGACTTGTAACTTAAGGTGGTCATGTGTCTTGTTTCTGACATAACTAAACCAATGAAGCAGTAGAAGAATACTTTAAACAATAAAGTAGCCATTTTCAATGTTTGGAACAAGGTGATGACCTTCCACAAAAGCATAGGGTTTTGTGGAGTTTATCCTGTTGCAAAACTAGGAAGTTTTACTGAACGCGGAAAGCAACATGTTACTTAATCGGTGTTAAACTTTTCAAAACCTCGCCTCTCTAATTTCATGTATGATCATACAATTAAAAAACGTAGTTATTTTATTAGTGTTGAGACAAACTTTAAACAGACGGAAAGCTGAACCTATGATTCAAAATAAGGCTTTTTATTAGAGATAAAGTCATGTTTATAACAGTTCTAACGGCCACGGTGTTTCGAGTCTTTTGGAACCCGGTTTCGTTTCCGCAATCCCTCTGACGTGTTCGAGCGGCAACTCACGCGAGACTTTCACTCTTCACATCCAGTCTGTCATGGCGCCTTAGGGACGCTGTTATTGTTCCAGTTTGCTGGCTGTTTGAGAAACCCGACGCGGAAAACAAAGCCCGTGGAGGACGTGCGGGCATGAGACGACAATCCGGAGATAATGTTAAGGTCCACCGGCTTCTTCCGAGGGATTGACTGTCCGTTTTACGCGGACTACGACGACGGCAAAGGCAGTAGAAATGGGTGTAACAGACCGTACTGTCACTTCAGACACAGCCGGCAGAGTCGGCCGTCCTACGGAGACGTTAAAAAGCTGCAGCCTGGACAAAAAGGTGCTAATTTAGTTGAATGCTCGCTTTCTTTGTCTTCTGTTGCGACAAAATTGAACAGAATATATTTATTACACCTTCCGTGTCCCGTGAAAGCTAGGCTAGGTTAGGTAGGATGCTCCTACCGTTTTACTGTAAGCCATTTTAAAGCTATTTGGATTTAACTTTATACCACAAAGACATTAGAGCGTCTTAATGTAGAGCATTACAAAGTGAATTGTGTTGCTTTTTGCTCCAAAGACGGTTTAGAAGTACCTCTTAAAAACATTTACCTTCAGTTAAATTGGTTAATTAAAATAGCCTTAAATTGCGAATTTATTTTTTGATATTTAAAATGCCAGTTTTGAAGTTTGAGGATGTAACATGAGAAAATAAATGCCTTTACAAGGCAAGTGTAAAAACATATGAACTACGTATCTTAATCATACTCCAGTATTTAAAAAAAATTAATTAAAATAAAGATACTTTTTAAAAATCAGATTATCTGCCATATAAAGCTACCTGTATTTCACGGTGTCGCCATCATAAATCATTTTGCTTTCTTGGAAAAATAGAGGTTCACTCCTAAATATACAACCCTGGGAATTATTATAGCACAGACGTTTAATAATAAATCAGGCAAGGCTGCTGAGATAAAATAACAAAAAAGTAAGCACAGGCATCCTCTAATAGAGTCCCAGCAGCAATATTTGTCACTCCTCCTGTAGTTGTCATTATGTTTCTTTAGAGTTTGGTTTTTGCAACATGAAGCAAGTTTTGAAACATCTCTCTTTAAAGAGTCCACCCTTCCTTAAATCCTAGGTTTGGATTTAAAAATAGAAATTTACAAGACATCTTGACTCTTGTTTCTTTCTTTGAGATAAAGTAGTTGCAATTTGTTTTTTCTATCTGGAAAATTTCCCACATGTTCAAACTCTTATTATCTTGTTTATTTTTCATCCAATTTGTACATTAATGAATAATTTGGGCTGCACAGTGAAGTTGAAAGTTGAAATGAATATTGCTGTTAGGGCAGATTACCAATATTTACCACTATTGCATATTTTTTCCCTACTTATTCAACACTGAAAAAACAATAACACAGTTTATATTTTTACTTTGCTTCAGTTAAACACCCCACAATCCTGCACTGCATCACTTTGGTCATCACACACACACACACACACACACACACACACACACACACACACACACACACACACACACACACACACACACACACAAATGGACATTGGTTGTTAATTAATGTAAAATTTATTCCATGCAAAAAAAAACGTAAAAACTTTTTAAAAATCTGCATTTGTCATGTCAATATTTTTAAAAAACTGTTGGTGCTGCATGCTTTGAGCCAAATCTTCATGAGTTATTGGGAGGAAAGTTACACTGCAAAAAGTGTAAGTAGTGTTTTTTTGTATAGATTCTAGTGGAAATATCAAAGCAAGCTTGAAATAAGATGCAAGAAACTTACAAAGTACCAAACATATAGGGGGTTGTTTTAGGTAATTAAATCCTTAATATTGATAAAAATGTGGAATACTATTTTACTTTTAACGACATTTTCCCATCTAATAAGTTAAATAATCTGCCATCGATCAGTCGATATCAGTTAATATTGATGATTATTATTTTGCTGCTGTGTTTCTTGCAGACCAGGGTTACGATCCTTTCAACCCAGACGTAGTGGGACCTCAGGAGCAGCAGAATGGGCAGCCTGCTCCCTCTGGGGACCTCAGTGGCGCCTTGGAGATGGTCAACAGAGCCATCGAGGAAGTCCGTGGCGAGGTGGAGCGAGAACAGCGGAAGCTCTCTCGGATCGGAGACGAACCTTACAGTCCCACTGAGAAGACTGGTTCGTCTTCACCCGACGTCGCTAAAAGCCAAGCACCGGCTTCGCACCTGGCCTACGACCCTGGGAGCTATCAGATCACATCGGGAGGATATGATCCCACCCCGGGCTGCAGCAAGTACACCTTGGATTCAGACAGTCAGAGGTCCAACAGCAGCAGCTCTATGGAATATGTTCCCACTTCCCTGAAAAAGCCTCAGTCTCGGACACAAGTGCCCTGTCCTCCCCAGAGCCCCAAATATCTGAACTCTGCATCCTCTGCAAAGTGCAAATACACTCTGGACAACTCGAGGCCGTCTACGGATATGGAGTATGACCCTCTGTCCAACTACTCTGCAGGGATCGCAGTGAAAAACAAGAGAGACGAGGGTTCTCATCCAGTTAAGACTGACTATAAGAAGGCACATCGGCTGGATGCTTCAGATAAGGAGAGTGGCACAGCTGGGAAAAAGCCACAGCAGACGAGTACAGACTTAAAAAAGTACACCATCTCCGACTCTGATGGGGAGAGCTCTGGAACGGAGTACCGACCCACATCGCTTAGCAATCTCCAGCAAAGAAAGGCCAACATTGTGTCGGCCAGAGACGCTTTGGAGAAAGACACAAAAGACAGGAGTAAAAGTATAAAGGGCGCTCTTACACAGAGGAACAAGGAGGAGCTTGCACAGGACTTAGACTCACAGGAAAATACCAAACAAAAGGAGAACTTGGAGAAAAAGAAGCTGGCAGATCAAAGTGGTCATGGTAAAATTAGCAAACCGGAGAAAACACAAAATATTAATAAAGAAGGAAAGAAATCATCTGGTGTTAAAAGTAGCAGTGGTAGCAGCAGTTGTGCAAAAGACAAATTATCATGTAAGAACTTTAAACAAGACTCTGCAAAGAAGGAGAACAAAAATCAGAAAGACGATAGTAAAAACACGCTAAAGGTGAAAGATAAAGTTCAGAGAGAAGGCAGGGATGAAAAGATATATGAGAGCAAGAGCAAGATGTTGGAGAAACTTAAGAGAGCCTTAAGTGAACAAGACAAAGACGCACAAAAAAGCAAAAAACTGAAACCATCAGTCAGTGAGAAAGACAAAAGCAAGAATAAAGACAGCCAGCACAGAAACGGTAAACTGGACAGCAGTAGAAGAGAAAAGGATGTTAAGAAAAGCAAAAGCAGCTCCAGCAGCTGCAAGGGGAGCCCGGCTAAAGCGAAGCAAAGCGCCAGCTCGTCAAAAAAGAAACTCGAAGACAAGAGTCTGAGTCTGAGCCACGCAGATCTGTTCGGAGACGAGAGCCCCGAGGAGGCCGACCCGATGGAGGAGGACTACGACGACGAGCCGGAGGAAGTCCTGGTCAGGAAATCAGCCGATGCGTTAAAGAGGAGACTTCTGAGCAAGAGGAAAGCTTCAGAGAGGACGCCATCTTCCTCTGAGGACGAGGCCGACGGGGAACCGGAACGCAGCAGATCGAGCTGGGAGGAGCCTGACGACGTCCGAGTCGACTTCTCCATGTTTCAGGACGATCTGGACTTCGACTCGGATCCGATGGAGGAGTGTTTGAGGATCTTCAACGAATCCAACGATGTGAAGAAGGAGGACAAGGGACGGCAAGCAAAGCTGGTGCTTCTGTCTTTTGCCTACTTTTCTTTTACTTTTTCATTCATTTTATAATTTCCAGGGGTGCATGAATTTATCGACCAGCCGATTTATTGATTACTTTACATTTGGGAGATCTGTGATCGGCCGACACTTACATGTGAAGCCGACCCACCAGGTCATGTCTATATTTACAGTTAATAATCAACCACTTTTACCAACTCAGTGACTTTCTTGCTATATTTAGCATTATTTCGGACAAAAAAATTTATAAATAATTGGCAGCGGCCAAAATCAGAATCGGAAACAGGCTTTTAATTTGTGATCGGCCAGAAAGCTGCAATCAGTGCATTAATAACTCAGTAAATTAGCACAAAGTCTTACAAAGTATTTTCCTTTGGATTTTAGTGAAAATTTATGTGAGAGAGCAAAGCAAAAGTAACTTGCAAGTCATTTTTCAGTAAACTATAGATGCTTGTCAATATTGTTTTAAAAAATGACTAGTTCCACTGACAGATTCCATCCATCCATCCATCCATTTTCTTTGCACCCTTGTCCCTTAGAGGGGTCGGGAGGGTTGCTGGTTCTTCTCCAGCTAACGTTCCGGGCGAGAGGCTGGGTATGCCCCTGGACAGGTCGCCAGTCTGTCGCAGCACTGACAGATTATTTCACTTATACCAACATGTTATAAGTGAAAACATTTGTCAGTGGAACTAATAATTTTTTCAAACAATATTAAGGCGTTATTAACTTAAAACAAGCTCCTAAATTTCGCTGAAAAGTTCCTTGAAAGTTGAGAGTTATTTCAAGTATTCGCAAGAAACTAGACCAAAATATGTAATATTTTGTTGTTTTTCAGTTCAAGCGTGGTAGTTATCTGTTCTTCTTTTCCTCTTTCAGGCTTCCAGGGATTCAGAGGAGGAGAGAAGCACAGATAGCACTTTAACCACACTCTTCCCAGGCCAAAAGAAGAGAGTGTCCCATTTCGTTGCCAAAGGAGATGTAAGTGAGACACTTTTGAATCATTTTAATTGTATGGTACATTATATTTTATGTGCAAACACTTCCTATAACTTTAGTCACTCATGCACAGGTATTCTTTGCAAACAATGATGGTATTTTGTAGAATCAACTTCAAGCTTTCTGTTGGTAGAAGGAAGAACAGGAACGTCTGAAATATCAACTGAATCAGAGGGAGTTTCTTGTTTACCTTTTAAAGTCTGACTTTTATGTGAAGAGTGGGAGAAATCCCCTGTAGTGTGATGTTTACTTCACACCGTTCTGTGATGCTTTTATTTCTAAATTGATGTGAAGCTTCAGGTGGTGAAACAAGGAAGTAAAACCAAGATATGAAACATGTACCTGTAAATCAGACCTCAGGGGTTTTCCTGATATTATTCAGTGGAAACATTCCAGAGAGAAGCTCTGATCAGGTTTCTGTGTCATAAAAGTCTCTCTTTAAAGCTAATTCTGTACTTTGATTTTATTTTAGAATATAAAGGCGTTTTCGCACGGCAGAGAACGGAACTGAACTGAACGGAACGGTTCCGACCGTGTCTGCATTACAACTTGCGACCGGTTCCACCTGGCCCCTTGGAACCACAAGAGCTGTGGTTCCAATCGGACTGGCCAAGCGGTTCTGCTTAGGACCAGCAGCTGATTGGCCGCTGGTTGTTATGGAGTCAGACGTTGATTTTCCCGTTGACAGCTGGCTCTCACTAAACTGTATTTTGTAAAGAGTGCGCTTTTCAATATTTCTACAATTAGTTTTAATTAGCAGTGGATTCGTCTCAATATATTGCAATAACAGGTGTAATGATGAGGTAAATTTTTTCCTCCTCTTACTCGCTGATGAACGAGTACAGAATGACCTAGATCGGTCAACGAGGAAAGAGAAAGTTTTCCGCCGCATCTCTGAGGAAAAGGTTTCGGCCGCTACATCGAAACCATTGGTTTAGTTTCAAAAATAATGACGTCCGGTAGCGCTTCGATGGCGCCCTCAGTGTATATGCAAGCACAACAGGGCTGGAACCATACCGTACCGATACGTACCGTTACGTTACGTACCGTACTGTTACGTACCGTTCCGTTCCGTACTGTACCGTACCGTTCCGTACCGTACCGTTACGTACCGTTACGTACCATACAGTTACGTACCGTTACGTACCGTATCGTTCCGTACTGTACCGTTACGTACCGTTCCGTACTGTACCGTTCCGTTCCGTACTGTACCGTTACGTTACGTTACGTACCGTACCGTACAGTTCCGTACCGTTACGTACCGTATCGTTCCGTACCGTACCGTTACGTATTGTTTCGTACTGTACCGTTACGTATCGTTCCGTTCCGTACTGTACCGTACCGTTCCGTTACGTACCGTTACGTACCGTTACGTACCGTTACGTTTCGTTCCGTTACGTACCGTACAGTTACGTACCGTTACGTTTCGTTCCGTTACGTACCGTTACGTACCGTACAGTTACGTACCGTTACGTACCGTACAGTTACGTACTGTTACGTACCGTACCGTTACGTACCGTACCGTACAGTTCCGTACCGTTACGTACCGTTACGTACCGTTACGTACCGTACAGTTACGTACCGTTACGTACCGTACCGTTACGTACCGTACCGTTACGTACCGTACAGTTCCGTACCGTTACGTACCGTTACGTTACGTACCGTACAGTTACGTACCGTACAGTTACGTACCGTTACGTACCGTACCGTTACATACCGTTCCGTTCCGTACTGTACCGTACCGTTCCGTACCGTACCGTTCCCTGCAGTGTGAAAACGCCTTTAGTATTCTAAGAATTGAACATAGTACTGGAACAAACTCAGAGAGGCAGAGTTAAAGTCATACTAAGAAGATGTAATTTTCTTTTCTTGTAATTTATGGGATTTTAAGCCCCTCACAATAAAAACTTACTTTGTTGAGGGTGCTGTGGTGGCACAAGGGTTAAACACAACCCGCATATGGAGGCCTTAGTCCTTGATGTGGCTGTCGCAGGTTTGATTCCCGGCCTGGTGACCTTAGTTAGTTAGTTAGTTAGTTTAGTTAGTTAGTTTAAACTTTATTGTCATATTGCATGCACAAGGTGAATATAAAACGAAATTTCGTTGCACACAGCTCAGGACAGCATTTTGAGCTTTCAAAAAATACAGTATAAAAAATATGTATATAAACATAGAAAATATAGAGTGAAGGAATGACAGTAAAAGAGTTATAAGTTATACAAAACTAACTTTGAAGTAACTTTTCAGAAAGATATAGAAACTCATTTCAAGTCAATAATTCTTTAAAATTGATTTAAAAAGAGGTCTGGTAAGACCGAGCCAAAGAACCAAGAAACTGATCTGGCTTTGTAGTTTGAAGTTTTTGGCCAGATAACAGAACTTGAGTTTTACTGTCATTAAGGTGAAGAAAGTTTTTTTCCATCCATAATTTAACCTTGGCTAAACAGTTTAGCAACAGCTGAAGATAATCATTTGTACCATTTTGCAGTTTTAAGGGGAAAATAAATCTGGATATCATCTGCAAAGCAATGAAAGGAAATATTAAATTTTTCAAAGATCTTTCCAAGAGGCATTAAATACAAAATAAACAAAATTTTGTATTTAATTGACCCTTGGGGAACACCATACTTCAAAGGTTTAGCTCCGGAACATGATTGGTCCAGATGAACAGAAAAGGTTCTGTTGTCTAAATAAGATTTGAACCATTCGAATACTGAGCCCCTCAGGCCAACACAGTGCTGTAATCTATGTAAGAGAATCTGATGATCTACAGTGTCAAAGGCAGAGCTCAAATCCAGAAGTAGTAAAACTGCTACGTTGCCTGAATCAACAATTAAGAGGAGATCATTATATACTCGGAGCAAAGCAGATTCAGTGCTATGAGCAACTTTAAACCCAGACTGAAACTTTTCAGTTATATAATCAGGTCGTCTGCCGGTCACCTAGCATCACGTTCTCCACGAACATGCTGTGCGCGAATCAAGAAGGGTGACCATCGTCCGGCCGCCCCATTCCAGTCGCGGAAGGCTCTCCTCACCGACCGGAATCAGACTGTATTGTTGACATTCTTTATGTCAACAAAGTAGCTTTAGACATTTATCCGGGAGCTTCGGCTCCAGCTACCAAGGGACCAGCAGCACCTATACATTTAAAGAGTTACCAAGGGACCAGCAGCACCTATACATTTAAAGCCGTGGGTG
>CAEGAF010008975.1:0-19167 GCA_903067075.1 Micropoecilia bifurca
AGGCAGAGAGGGAGAGCTATTACACATCAGCATGACAGCAGGGAGAGGAGGAGGAGGAGGAGAGGAGAGGAGAGGAGAGGAGAGGAGGAGAAGAGAGGTGCCATGTGCTTCCTGTCTACACGCCATTCACCTCCCTGAGCTCCAACAGGATGGAGGTCCTGTTCGCTGCTGCTGCTGCTGCTGCTCGCATTTCAACCAACTGACATAAAGTTCCCACTCTGCGGTGTTTTGTCCTCTTTGTTTTTAATCGTCGTTTCTACCCGGACAACATTAATCCTGAAATTTCATCTTCTTGTCATTTTTATTTATTTATTGCTTTATTGCTTTTCCACTTTGATCATCGCTGGGGTGTTTGTTTCGGGAGAGAAAGGTACGTGGTTTTATTTTGATTCCATTTTTTTCCTCTTTAAATTCAATTAACTGAAGAAAAAGAAACATATCGGCGTCTACATGTGTTTCGTTGCTATATCTCAAGCACGAATCGAGTTTGGAGCATGCGCGCGTCTTTGATTCTGAGAAAGAAAGAAAAACTGTTGCTCAGCCATTATTAAACTTTAATGAAAAAAAAAACCCTGCATGATCTCCGCGGCCTACATGACGCCGTCAGTAAAGGCGCAGGTGAACGTGAGAGCGGCCCGCTGCAAACCTAATTCCCGGCTACTGTCTGAGGCTAATCTGCACTGAAGCTTTAATTATATATAGGGCTGGTCTTTTATTAACAATGCGGGGACGCACGCTTTGGATCCGTGTAATTACCAGAAAAGCAGCTTACAGTTGCTCTTTTCCTCTCCGCTAAGCGCATTGGCGCAGCTCAGGCCGCCTTCTCCTTCTGTCCTTTTCCGTGTGTAAGGATCTTATGTGACTCTTAAGTAGCTGCTCCGTAAGTGCTGAGCCGATTTGAAGATAAGGGGAGCAGGAGAGGTTCTGCATCCACGCAGGAGGTCACCCAAAAAAAAGGAAAGATAGAAATAAGAAATCCGAGAGGAGGCCGGACGCGCAGGAGAAGGACTCAGACTAATTTCACTTTTGCAGTTATTAAACTAATATTATTATTATTACTTAATAATTATTAGTATTATTATAATTTCGTATTAATGGATTTATTAGTGTTTTTATTTGCATATTTATTACTTACTTAGATTTAAATGATCAAAAACAAAATTATTATTAATTATTATTATGATTAAATAATTGATATAATTACATTTAGTGCTTTTTTTCTATATACTTATAAAAAAATAAATAGTTGTACACCTTTTTCCCCCCCGCTAAGCTAAATTTCAGCACTTTGATCTCTGACCGTCAGGCTTCCAGGGATGGAGTCGATGCCCGGACATCTTGGAGACGCGGGACGAGACGCCAGCTCCTCCCCGAGTTTGAAGCAGGACGCTCAGAGCTTTTCCGGCCCGAACTCCCTCAAACCGAACCAAGTGAGCGAGACCTCCCTGTACGGGGTGCCCATCGTGTCCCTGGTCATAGATGGGAAAGAGAGACTCTGCCTGGCGCAGATTTCCAACACCCTGCTGAAGAACTACAGCTACAACGAGATCCACAACCGCCGCGTGGCTCTGGGCATCACCTGCGTCCAGTGCACGCCCGTCCAGCTGGAGCTGCTGCGGCGCGCCGGCGCGATGCCCATCTCGTCCAGGCGCTGCGGCATGATCACCAAGCGGGAGGCCGAGCGGCTCTGCAAGTCGTTCCTGGGGGCGCACAGCCCCCCGAAGCTGCCGGAGAACTTCGCCTTCGACGTGTCGCACGACTGCGCCTGGGGCTGCAGAGGCAGCTTCATCCCCGCCAGGTACAACAGCTCCAGGGCCAAGTGCATCAAATGCAGCTTTTGCAACATGTATTTCTCCCCGAACAAGTTCATCTTTCACTCCCACCGCACGCCGGAGTCCAAGTACCTGCAGCCGGACGCGGCGAACTTCAACTCGTGGAGGCGGCACCTGAAACTGACGGAGAAGAAGCCGTCTGAGGATATAAACCACGCGTGGGAGGACGTCAAGGCCATGTTCAACGGGGGCAGCAGGAAAAGGACTCTGCCCATGAGCGGGTCGGGGATGTCCTCGTCGCTGAAGTCGCAGGCCTCGTCCAGCTTGGCTCCAACTAGCTCCCCCGAGATCCCTCACAAAACGATACGGTGCGACGAGGAGCAGGGAAGCAATAACTTAAGCTTGGCGGGCGGCGCGAGGAGCTACCCGGTCATCCCGGTGCCCAGCAAGAGCTTTGGCATGCTGCAGAAGATCCCCCCACCCCTGTTCCCTCCCCACCCGTATGGCTTCCCCAGCTACGGGCTGTGTCCGAAGAAGATCGACGGGGTGACTGACGGTAGCAAGCCGGGTGTCCCCGGGGTGTTTTGGCCGGGCGCAAAGGACTCCCTCTACCCGGCTTTCCCCATGTTCTGGCCCGCAGCCGGCGGGCTCCCCATGCCGCCCTATCCGGGCTCCCCGCCCAAGCCTCCGGCAGAGCGTCCGGGCGTCCGGCAAGCCGAGTTGGACCTGTCTGACCAAAGCGACCGGGGCGCAAACACACCCAAAGACACGACCCCGCACCCCCACCGCGAGCGCAGCCCCAGCTCCCAGTCCTCCTCCACCCGGAACGACGAGGACAAGTCCGGGGACGAGGCATCCCAGAGGAAGATCAGCTACATCTCGGCCTTCAGGCCCGTGGTCAAAGACGCGGAGACCATCGCCAAGCTCTACGGCAACCGGGACGGGTTCGGCGCGCGCCCGGGCTACCTGTCCCCGGATTTCATCAGCGAGAGCTCCAGCTACAGGTCGGCTTCTCCGGACAGGGACAGCGTGGTGGACGACGAAGACGACGACCCGGACGTGGACGTAGAGTCCAACCGGGGTCCGGAGGAAGAGGAGTCGGTCCTGATCTCCCCCGGTGGGGACCTGCGAGGTTCCCCCGCGCTCGACCGGGTCTGTTCTGTTGCCGATGAGGGCCAGGAGCGGCCCGACGGGGCCTCCAGCCCCGGGGCAGCTGGGGCGTCACCGCAGGGCTCGTCGGATGAGGACCGGCAGATGCGTAACGGCTCCCCGCTTCATGAGGTGAGATTGGATGAGATGAAGCTTTAATGATCCCCGGAGGGAAAGTCGGACTGAAGCAATGATAGAAATGGTGACCAGCACAGACTTAATCAAAGCCAATTGGCTTTTACATTTTATAAAACAGAGCTCTTGAGCAAGGCAGCAGGACTGTTATTATGTTTTATTATTATTATTTAAATATAATATATATATTTAAAAACTACAAAGACGCTTTTTATTATTATTATGTCAACGAATCTGGTTAATTTTAGATCACACGTTAAATTATAGCCCAAATAGGCCAACACTTACTAGTCATAATTTTAAATAAAAGGCATTAATTACCTATTATTAAAAAATAAATAAAAACAAAGCTTAATTTTTTTTCTTCTCTTTTTTCCCCTTTTCTCCCCCCTGAATGGCCGCAATTATGTGAAGAACCGCCGCAAATGGCGTGTAATTGCTCTCTGTTTTGCAGGTGTACCAACATGAAAAGGACGGTCCGGTTCTCCTGCTGAACGAGGCTCCTTCCTACGGCTCCAAGCAGCCCAGCAGACCCAGCGGTAAAACTATTGATCCAATTTATTACCGGCTGTTTATTCGCGCACATTTTGAGCAGCTTTTTAAGCCAAGACAATTGTCCTCCTGCTTATGTCCAGGCGTCCATCACATGACCGAAATACAAACTCAGCGTGGTTCAGCGTCCTATCCAGAGCAGAAGGACAGACCAGGTTTTAAAGTATCCTCTTGTGTATTTCCCGATAAACACGATTAATTGTTTAAAACTAAAAGCTTGAGATCAGATTCTTTTTTTTTTTTTTAAATAAAGACATCATTTTAAATTTATGTGATTTATTTTAATGGTTTATTTTCAGGTGATGGAGCTTTACGCATCGACATCAGCGTCCACGAGAGAGACCTGGAGAATATGGCCAAAGGTAGGAAGCGCTTTAAGCCTCGCGATATTAAAGTGAACACATTTATCCGCAAATAATTCACAAGGTAGCGACAACTCGAACGGGGCTAATCTTATTTCCTCGTTTTTATTTTTGATCGTTTACATTTACGAGGCGAAACTGGGGCCCCTTAGCGATTTAAACAAATCCAGCGCGCGTGGGAATAAACGCAACACGCAGATTCGCACCTGATTTGAAATGACGCCGCTAAAGACGCACGCGCCCGAGTCTCCCGAATGCGAATTTGCATTTTATAGGCCTACAGTGTTTCCATAGTTGTTAACCACTTAATCACGAGATGTAGGAGTTTTGACTTATTATTGTAAGGGGAAATCGTTTAGAGGCTATTAATATTTTAACGAACAGAGCCATAACCCCGAGGCGCGGCAGCTAATTATTTTACAACGCTTGGAAAAACCCTGGGACTCCGTTATTATCGTCTCCACCTCCAGGCAATGCATGGCAATTACTGCCGCAGCCTGCTAGAGAGAGAGAGAGAGGAAGAAAGAGAGAAAGAGATAGAATGAGGGGGGCTATGGTTGTTATCAAGGATGGAGACACAGCTGAAGTCGCTTTACTGCTCCAACAGATCCTTATGAGTAGAAAAGAATAGGATGTGAATTTGATCAGGTGTGTGTTTTGAACTGTATTAGTATGTGGAGATGCGATGGGATCATCCGTCTTGATGCTAATGTCTCTTTCCAGAGGAGTTGCAGAAGCAGCTGGTGGAGCAAGTGGAGCTGAGGAAGAAGCTGGAGAGAGAATTTCAGCATCTGAAAGGTATGAGGGGCAAAAAGTGAGTGTATTCAGCGAGAGCTGAGAGTCGTTAGAACAAAACAAATCAAGACACCGAACGAGTCGTCTATCCATACGATGAGGTTCCTTGTTCTCCTCAGATAATTTCCAGGATCAGATGAAGCGTGAGCTGTCCTACAGAGAGGAGATGGTCCAGCAGCTGCAGATTGTTCGAGGTGGGTCTCTTTGGCAAGCAGATTCAGATCGGTCCTCTATTAAGTTAAAGTAACACAACTCCTGTTGGTAGCTTCTCACGCTCATAAAAATGAAAAAGTGACACTTGCATATTTGAAAAACCAACACATGAAGTTGAGTTGCTTTTTCTCGTAAAGCTCCAGGTTTATTTGTTATTTTTGTGCTGTGGTTGAGGGGATTGATGGACGTCCAAAGGTGAAAACTGAAACTACATTGTTTTGCTTGCAAATGTTATTTTCTCCTAAATCATGCTCTGGAAAATTGAATAGACAGACCATTATGTAGCTCTGTATCGGTTACATGCAGTAGACATCAACTAATGCCACCCGTTAAAGGATTGGTTTAACGTTACAGTCGTTTAAATACAGGGTTCAAGTACACAGAGGGGTCACTCTAAATACCACAGGGGCAAACGGCACACATTACACTCCTCCACATAATGCTCACGGTTTTATTTTTTAGTGTTTTACTCTCCTCAGTAATCCTTTTTGACCAGTGCTTTTATTTATTTATTTTTTATTTTATCCTTTTTATTTTTTGTTTTAATAGACACTTTGTGCAGCGAGTTGGACCAAGAGAGAAAGGCTCGTTATGCAATACAGCAGAAGCTGAAAGGTAAATTTGATCCGGTCCACAGGGAGAAAACGATATTCACATTTTGCCCACAAGCTCTAATAAATATGCAAGTGCTACTTTTTTATTATTATTTTTTTTCCTTCAGCCTCCCAGTGGTCAGTATTTACTGTAAGGAAGAGTTAAAGTGCAGCCTCTCGTTTTTCAAACCTGTCTCCAGTCGGCACTCATAGTAGTGGAAAGCATTGCAATATTTATTCCTTTGCTTTAGAACGGCTGGAAAGTATTTTTATTGTGAGTGATCACGGGGTTGAGGGGGGGAAACCGCCCAAACAAAGATAATCTGATTTAATAAAATCACCCCATTAGTTGTTTAGAGTGATTCTTTTATTTATTTATTTATTTATTTATTATTTTACAGGAAATTGAATTTCTGAGATCTGACCTGAGCTTAGCTAATCGGTTTATCACTCATTTTCGTTCAAAATGTGTTTCTGCGTGGGGAAAATATTGCAAAAACAACTTGCAATTTGTAAACCAAATTAAACAAAATGTGATCATTTTGTATGGTATAGTAAGTGTGGCAGCTGTCATTAGATGAACATACAAAACAACCGATTATGACAAATTTCTCCTCTTATTTTTGGTGCTTTTCTGATTCCATCACCTTATCTCTTCTTCTTCTTCTCCTCTTTCTTCTTCTTCCACTCCTGCTTTGCTGTTCCGGCTCCCAGTGGAGAGTCAGCTCTACTTCCCACTGCTTCATTAGATGCATGAAAATGCTAATCAGCTCCTATTCTGTTATATCTTTGGTGACATTTGCTTTAAAGTATGTAATACTTGGCTAAAATTTTTCCCTTTTAATTACATCAATTGTAGCTTGTTTCTCTTTGGGTAATATATTTATTTACATGTTAATTAGAGACCATTATAAAAAAAAGAAGTGCTGTTTCTCCACCGAAAGCCAATAAGCAGCAAATATTTCATAAAATCCAACAAACTGAAACACTGCCATGTGCGATGGTACTGATGCTGAACGATGAAACTGGATGGAGTAAAATGGTCATTTCTTGTTAAATCATAATCATGTCATAACTGGGGAAGAACAAATCCTGTTTTCACACAATAACTGATTAGCTGGAAAGATGAACTTTATGACGGGTTTGATCGACTGCTAAAACAACAACAGAGCTTCAAGATCTTTGTTGAGACTCCGGCTGACAGGAGGAACAAACTTTAAAAATTTTTATACAATATAGTTTGTTATTCTTTGTCTAAGAAAAAGAAGAAACTGGGCGACTAAAGAAAGGAAAAAAATCTTAAAGCTCAAGTTTGAAAGAATAATTGTTTATTAATAATTGTTTCTGTACTTGCAGGGTTCAGATGGTTGCTTTGCAAAATTGCTAAACAATATTGGTAATGAAAGAAACCATGTATGAAAAAGTCTGTCCGATTAGTTTATAAAACCTGAGTATGTGACAAAAATCAATGACACTTTGACATTATTTGGAGCCCAACGATTAATCAAAGTTGCCAGTCGACGTCGTTTCTGAAAAACAGGTGAAAAAACTCTTTAAGCTGCTAAAACATTAAAACTCTTATGTCCACAGACAGGAAAACACAACAAGTCTCACTAAAATGAAATAAAATAAAATAAAATAAAATAATCAAAGGTCCCCCATTAAGAGCAAGTTGGTTGAAAAGTGTTAATCATCGTGGATTTGGCCCTTTGCATGTCTTCACTACACCTTCCTTATTTTTCCACACTGCTACCATTACTTACCTGAAAGTATGAAGCTTCCTTCTTGACCAAGAAAGACATAACAACTAAAGTATAAGAAAAATCAGTTTTTTGACAGATTTTTAAAAGTTATTATTATAACTCTCAGGATAAAGATCAGCTAACAGCTGCCGAAGACTCTAAACTGAGGCAGAGATTCACCTCCAGCAGGTCACTAAACACAGAGCTCCAGTGACGGTTAAGATCAAAATGTATTCCTGCATTAGAGTGGTCCAGTTAAAGTTCAAACATAAATTAAATTGTTCCTTTGAAAATGGCTAAGTTTTCAGCTAAAACAAGGAGAAGTGAGCGATATGACGCAGGTGTGAGGAAACTCACCAACCTTTCAGCTTTTCTCCTCAGCCGGGAAGCAGAACAGATGAAAGACAGATGTTGCAAATGCTGATATTTCATCACTCAGATATGTGATATTAACAAAAACAAATGTAATATTTCTGTTTCGGACAGCTTCTATCTGTAAAGTATTTAAGGCCAGGAGTCAAATCCAGACCCTGGTTTAGGTTTATTTATATATATATATATATATATATATATATATATATATAGACAGATTAGCCATCCACAACGAACACAGATATTTTCTAGAGTTGTAAAATTTTGTAGTATGAGACAAGTTTAAAGTACTCAAATTTAAGATTGAATTAAAAGGTTAAACACTAATTTTATGTTTCATCAGTCATCTTATTTTTCTTTCTTTCTTTTACTTTTAAATGCTCAAGAGATAAACTGAACATGGTTTCTTTTAATGTAAGAAACAAAGTGGACATATTTGTTTTTATAACTCCTGAAATCTCCCGGTCATTTGTCACCTGAGACAGGTGGAGTTTTGCTCTTTCTTGGAACGCATTTGCTGTAATTTCTCAACCTCCTGCTCTGGTCAGTCAGGTTTGCAACTGACTGTGGCCCTCTGGTCATTATTCAGAGGGCCACAAACGGGTCCCCGGGACCACGCTTTGGACACCCCTCGTTTAACATGTCAGAATTCAAATAGAACCGGTTGCTAATCGAACTTTTGTTGTTGTTCTCGCCTTCATGTCCTCACCGGCGGACTCCTTCCCCCCCAGAAGCTCACGACGCCCTTCACCATTTCTCCTGCAAGATGCTCAGTCCCCGTCAGTGCACCGGAGCCTGCAGCTTCAAGCCGCCTCTGCTGCCCCCTTAGTGCCAGCGCACACCAGCAGCCCGAGGAAACACACGCTCACACACACTCAAAGATCCGGCCTGGAGAGCCTTCATGTGTTCACGTCTCCCGCCTCTAACCCTGGGACTGCTGCTGCTGCTGCTGCTGCTGCTGCTGGTTGGATGCTCCTCTGTGAGAATCCATCGAGGCTCCGGAGGAGACGGACTTGGCCGCGGCCTCTCCTCCAAAGAGCCGGACTCTTGTGTTAAAGAGGAAACGTGAGCTTCACGCTGCGAACCGGAGGACTGCTGATCCGGAGCTGCGAAGCTCAAAGCAAGGAACGAATGGAAACTGTCTGCTCTTTCACTACTCTGAAGAAAAAAATACTACATTATATACATACAAATATATATATATATATATAAATATATATATGTTATGTGACAATGTGCAATGCTTGTATTTATTATGACATTAAGTTAAAAAAAGCCTCTTTTGTTAGATTCAGTTGCATCTTTGAATATGTTTTTACATGTATTTGTAATTTATCTTGGGTTTGTACACCGTGTTTGTCATGAAGCACTTTAAACGGACGACATTTCCAAACACCAAAACTAAAACACGTTTCGATTCGTCTTTCCGTGTCGCGAACGCAGCACGTAGTAACGAGCACTTAGCGCAGCGACCCCTTCAGGTTGTCACTTCAGACTGTAAAGAAAAGTTCTGCAACAAACTAACAGGAAGAAGAAGGAAAAAAAACAAACACACTGATGCATCTGTTTAAGAATGTGTTTCTCATTCTTACTTTCTGTTGAATTTGTCTGTCTCAGCAAACTGAACCAAAACCTTTTCTTTTTCTTTCACCTGAAGCGCTTTTTATACGAACACTGTTCCAACCATGTAAACTACAAACTTCTTCTCTTTTTTGGGGGGGTCTTTCTCATTCGCTGAACTCGTTCAAAAGAAGAATGGACTCGAAAGCAGCTCTGAAAGAATCGACTCTTGCTTTCTGACACAAACACACCATTCTCTCCTGTTTGTCTCTGTACAAATTCAAATAAAACCTGAAAAGCTCTCTGGGCTTCATGTCCCTGACTTTCACTGTTGTTTTGTTTTGTTGTTTTTTTTCCCTCTGGGTCCCCTGGTGGGAGCCTGACACCTGCTGGCCTCTTTCCAGAGCAGCTCCCCTCTCCCCCCGGGGTGGATCAGGTTACCTCCCATAGTAGTTTGATCTCAACATGATCTCTTTCATTAGGCGGCCGACATCAGTGCATGACACGTCCAGTCATCTTCCGATGTTTGACGTGGAGTCGGGGAGGCGAGGTGGGGCGTGATGGAGGCAGGTTGATCCACTGGTGAAATCTAATTCTTCAGATGGGACGACTAATAGGTATTGATTACCCTGCGTGCCTCATGCTGAGACAGACACTCGCATAATGTCACCGGTGCAGGTTTAATGCTAATTTTCTGCAGACATAATTGCCCTCTGAGGCAGAGCGTTGTTCCCTCTGAATGCTGACGAGCTCCAGAAGATGAGCAGCATCATAACACGGTGGGGATGACCGGGGCTGATATGTGGACACAAACACTGATGGATTACTTGTCTTGTTGAGTTTGATCTCGTTTAATGGGACTGGCTGTTTCTGGGATTGTTTGGCAGGATTTACGTTTCTCTTTGTGCTTGTGTGGTGTGCTGTTTTTTGGCATGTGTCACTCGCCTGTGATTGTTTTTGAGAATGTCTGTCTTTCTGTTTGCTGTTATTTTTATTAATATTTATAGGTTGAGTTGTGTTTATTGTGTTTTTGGGGTATTTTAAAGTTTTATTTTTATTAATTTCTTTTTTGAGATATTGTGTCTCCTTGTTCTTGATTTGTGTCATGCAGTGTGTGTTTTTTTTCTTTTCAGCATTTTGTTTTTATTATTATTTTTGTATTTTTTGCTTGGATATTTTGTAACCTTTATGTGACCAGTCAGCAGTGTCCGGCCGGCGAACAGCAGGGCCTTCTTCAGGGATAAGGTGCTATACAAGCAGACAAAATATGGTGGTCATGTTAAAGTCATTGTTTTGTGTTTTTCAAATTTGTGTGTGTGTGTGTGTGTGTGTGTCATGATGGTTTTTGGAGAGTAGTTTTGTGTATGTTTTTGTGTCATTGTTGATGTTTATTCATTTATTTTGTATGCCTCAGTTTTCCAAACTCTAATTTCAGTTTTTAAGAAAATCTGATAGTCTTAAAATCATTTCTTATTTTTGCATTTTTATAGCCTTCTCGCATCATTTTGTAGTTTCCTTATGTTCATATTGTTGATGTTCAGTACACATTGTGGATTTGAAACAGAGCCAGGACAAGGCATATGCAAGCTAAGTTGCTTCAGGGCCATTCAGGGTCATTTCACATAAATTATAGCTAAAACCTCAAATATATTAAAAACAAAACTTCAGATAATTTTTATTTAAATTTACAAAATTGCAGCTTTTTATTTGCTTGAGGTTCAAGTAATATACTGAGGAAATTTTTCATTGATATTTATGTTAACATATGTAATTTACTGTTGCTGGATGACTCATTTCTGCTGCTCCTGTCTTCAAACCGATCAATAAATAAATGACAGATGGAAGCTCCTCTCTGACTGCTGAGTCTGCTGTACTCCACACACATCTGTCACACCAAAAGAGTAAGTCATATTTCGTCTCCACAGTTTAATTATGCCTATTTATTTCAGAAATTATGTGCACTGGAATTTGGGTCCCACACAGCCTGAAACGGCTCTGTTTTGGATGACAACTTGGTGAGCAGGTTTTCCTTTCTGTGTCTGCATGATGCATCTCCTGGTAAAAATACAAAGTCAATGCATGCTTGTTATTCCTTTCTGTGACAATTTCTCCTCCTTATATCTCTGTATGTCTGTTGGTTCAGATCTTGTTTTTTAAGTTTCTGTTTCAGGAGGTTTTGTGCCTTCTTTGTGTTTCTGGTGTCCCTGGAGTCTCTGTTCGCTGCGGTGAACAACACACACACACACACACACACACACACACACACACACACACACACACACACACACACACACACACACACACACATCAGATAAACTGAATTGATGTATGAATTGAACTTGTATTTGACCTGCAAATACAAGTTCCCCTCACAAGCTCCCAAACACAGCAATTAACAATCTCAGACATAATAAAAACAAATTCAGTATAGAGGATATAAAGTTGCCCTAAATCAAAGTTCCCGTAGTTGATTACTTGCTGAAGCTGTGAGTAGATGTTTCACTGTCCAACAGGTCATACGTTGTACTTTCACACATACTGTCCACAAGATGTTGAACATCTTATATAATTTGGCAGAATTTTAAACATAAGATTTTTAACATCTTGATCTGTAAGACGAACATAAATCCTGAAAAGGTAATTGCAGGATTTGCAGGATTAATTTTGCAGGATGTTAAGCATAAGATTTTGAACATCTTATGGTCAACATCTTATGTTGAGGGCGTTCTTATGTTGAACATCTTCAACATTTCACGTTGAAGGATGTTGTATGAGAGAAGTATTTTCATAATTTACATCCTAAACAGCATAAGAAATGAACTGTTGACAAAAAAGTTAGCGATTTTTGACTTTTTTCCCTCTCAGTACAGTTAATTCAGCAGTAATTCACATTTATATGAACACAATAATAAACCTTTACTGTGTAAAAGAAAACTTATGACAGTTGGTTTGTCGTAAAAAGTAAAGTGTACTACTATTGATTGTCTTTTTGTGTTGTGTAACAAAGAAACACATGATAAAAATGAATTAAATTGAGTTGTATTGAGTAACAGATTGTTTCATCGTGCAAAATAGAGCTTGGATTTCAAATTCAAGTAAGCTGCTTTATTTTGGGGCTTTTGTTAGGGCCTGTAGGACAAGGGGAGTAAACTGAATGTTAAGATATAGTGTTGGTGTTTGGTGCCACCCTCTGGCTGGAGGCAAAACTACCAATTCAGCACAGCCACAAAAACTGAAATGCACCTGAATGAACCGTACTTGACACTGTCTTTACAGTCAAACAAAGAGTAGAGTGGACTGCAAGGAATAAATCAGCTCTGATAGGGCCAGTAGACTGGCATGGTCTCCCATCTTACCTATTTTGAGAAGTGGATAAGATGGACTGTGACATACTGAGGAGCTATTTGGATTATTTGAATCCGGTGTGTCACATGTAAACCTGGCTGAGGGCTGGTGGTGGACAGTCATGTCCTAGAAAAACAGGAAATTTTGGATAATTGATAACCTATTAGGGCTGCACAGTGGCCCAGTTGGTAGAGCTGTTGCCTTGCAGCAAGAAGATTCTGGGTTCGATTCTCAGCCCCAGTCTTTTCTGCATGGAGTTCGCATGTTCTCCCTGTGCATGCGTGGGTTTTCTCTGGGTACTCCGGATTCCTCCCACAGTCCAAAACCATGGCTGTCAGGTTAATTGGCTTCTCCAGATTGCCCTTAGGTGTAAATGTGTGTGTGTGCATGGTTGTTTGTCCTGTTTGTCTCTGTGTTGCTCTGCGACAGACCGGCGACCTGTCCAGGGTGACCCCGCCTCTCACCCGGAACGTTAGCTGGAGATAGGCACCACCAACCCTGCCAACCCCACCAAGGGACAAGGATGTAAAGAAAATGGATAGATGATAAACTATTAGAGACACAGATCAACCTGAGGTGACACACAATTATTAACGTTTTAAGCAGGAGTTTGTGGCGTCGTTAACTGTGGTACCAGTGAGTGATTTAAAGATGAAAACAAAACTTTATATGTTATTTTCTGAATTGTATAAATATTTTAGTGATATTAAATATTTGAGGTTTTTTTTTCTAAAATTCACAGAGTGAGATTTTGCTCAGCAGTGAAAGCTGAATACATTTTCTAGGTGTTTGCAAATATTTACCAATAAATATGGTTGGCCTCATACAAACTATGCCATGACCAATTTTGTTATTTTCTACTTTATTGCTGTGTAATTTAATCAGAAGGGTTGATTCAGAGTCGACTGTGTTGCATTTAATGTCTTGTTTACGCCATGTCGTTTTTGTACGATAGACATTTTTGTCACATGTCCGTGCTCTGATAGAGTTTATTTGTTTGACGTCAGGCCAAACTTTAAGTGCATCAATGGATCCCATTCACAGTCATATCAAGCATTTCATAAGAAGAATAACTCTTTATTTTTGCTTCTGGCTCATAGTCTCACAGTATTTGCTCCCTGGGATGCGGATTGATTATTTGCTCTATAATCATTTGTGGTCAGTGGACACCTGTCCCCTCGCAGGACATCAACAAGGCAACAGAAGGCAGCAACACATAATGACATAATGAGGCCTCTTCTCTCTGAACCAAGCAGCAGAACTGGTTTGTCAATAAGTCTTTGTGCATTTCTCTTTTTTTTCTTCATTATGGATTTGTGCACAAAGCCAAAATGTGTTTAGTGTTATAAAGTCCGGTGCGGTGTGGAAGAACAACCTTATTACAGTAAGCAGGGATGGAAATGTTTGGTAATTGTGCAGGATAAGCTCCGGAGGATTCACGTCATGCTGGATTTGTTCTCTTTTGAAATCACTTGGCGCCCCCTACTGGCCTCTAAACGCAAATTATCGAATAGTTTTATTTTTCTCCATAAATATCCGGTTGGCCACCACGTCAGAAAGTGTATCTGAAGATTCCTAGTTTGAGTTTGAGCCAGATTGAAAAATTGTGAATGAAACAAATGAAAGTTTAAATATCCCTGCTTAACAAAGAAGTTCTTTGAAGCTCTGTTTATGTCAATAAAATAGGAAACATTACAATGATAAAAATGTTTTGAAATTCTAATTAGAAAATCATCAAAAAGACCTCAAAATATTTCTCAGCTCTGATCTGCAGATAATTGAACTGTTCCACTTTTTACAGAGGCAGAGAAAACATCATGCAACAGCCAAGGTCTGAAGCTGTAAACATGTGTGGCCTTCGGCTTGTTGGGCCACAGCATGAAGGATAGTCAGAAAATAGCTGTCAAAGAACAAAATGTGCCGAAAGTCACTTGATAGAGGCTGTCGGTTTAAACTTAACAGAAAGTCCAAGATTATCCTGCCAAATTTTGCATTTAAGTTTTGGTTGTAAGGTAACAAAAATGACAGTTCTAGGGTGTGAATAGTTTTGCAGTTTTAACTTTCAGTAGAAACTTTCCGGTGCTTTCAGGACAGTTTCTGAAAACAGTCAAATCCTTCCAACATGTTGGAATCAGTTTTAAGTTTGACGAGTCATTTTAATGTTGTTTTTTTTAGTCAAAGACTTTTGACTGGGATGCAGTTTAATTTGTTTTGCCTTTTAGTCAGTCAACTAATTTTACTTAAATAATTAGAAAGAAAAAATCCGTGAAAAGTGAATATTTATGACTCTTTGCAACGTGTCACCATAACACCTAGAGGAAATATTTAGTTATTACAAGCAACTAGTTTCTCCGTTTCAGACAACTAAAATGTATCTCCATACAATATTGTGGTCTTGTTTTTTATTTGTTGACAAAAACCTTAGCATTTCATTATAGTTGTTCTCATTTTACTTGGCTTTTTACTTAGTTTTTGTTTAGTTTGTTGAAGCAATAAAAAATTGTTGATGAAATATTTTCATTGTAGTTTCAGTAGATTGAATTTGTACCTGTTGGATTAGTTTCTTTGGACAATTATTTATGCATTTAACGGTTAAAGCAACTCTTATATTTGCACATTGTCGCCATTATATCCCAACACCTTTCTAATGAAAGAAAGATAAATCACTTTTCAGATGTCATGACCAAAAATCTAGATAACAGGTCTAATGTTGGGTTCTGTGGCTTTTAAATGATTTAGTTTTTACAGGGTTTTGAAGACAAAACAGTTGAAAACAGGTTAGAAGGTTTTATTTTTATCATGTCAAAACTTTTTATAAGTTGACTCTTTTCCTTTACAACTTATTTATTTTTCTCTTTGTCAACTTTTAGGACAAAATCTGACTATTATTGTCTTACAGTTTTTTTCAGGTTGTTTTATGCATTTATCAGCTCATTTAATATTTATGCAACAGTTTGGGAATTTCTAAAAAAAAAAAAAAAACCCCAAAAAAAACAATTACTACAAACTGTGAAGCTTAGCTGATAAGTTGCAACATGCTCAAAGTGGATTCTTCATTCATCAAAAGCAAGAATTATGTCATCAGAATGAAAAGTCCTCACATGTTTATGAACAATATATTCAAATAGCTTTGTCATGATTTCATTGTAGACACTAACTAAACATACTTTGGATTATTTGTACAGCCGTTTGAAAACTGACAGTTACAGTAAGTTACACATGACTGTACTTTTTGAGAGTTAAATTTTTTGAGTTTAACCCACTAAAAATACAGTTATGTGTAACTTACCGTATCTGTCAGTTTTCATGCATGCATGAATATGCAGGCTTTGCATTTTTACTGCTCGTTGCTGTTCCTATTCGTTCGCAACGTTGCGCAAAAGAAAACACAAATTTATTTTCAGCGAACATTAGAAACAGCCTGTGGGTAAAGCTGTGCACAACTGTAAAAGCTGATGTTCACGTGAGAGAAACTGTTCCGTTTGGGAGACATTTTTGAGACATAAGTGCATAGAACATTATGAAACAACAGAGTGTTGTATAGAGGCAATTGATGCATGGACAAAATTATTGGCAATTGTTTTGGAAGAAATGACAAAAGGCATCTATGATACACAAAGGCCTAAGTGTTGTGGATGTTGAACCAAAAGTTAGGCGAAGTGTTATTTCTTGGAGTTGTTGAGCTCTGAATATGGACCTACGTTGAGTCAACTGACCACAGGTAATAAAAAAAGGGTGTGTTGTTAAAAAGGGGTCAAAGTGCGCAGAGAGTAGAGAGAGGATGCAAAATATCAAGGTTCTGCTCTTTGATTCACTTTGTTATTCTTGGTTCAGTGTGTGGTGCTCCATCATGCTAGCAGATGCACAGTTCATCGCATGTTGCACTCAGAGGACTTTTTGATCACACTTTTTCTTTTTTTCTTGGCAGTGATCTTGTGACTCACTGGACAAGTCCATGAGATGAGAAGCATCTCAACGCAGAGATGGTATCAAGATTCTTCATGGTGTTGTGAGTTAATTTCACTTTCTTTTTCTTCTCGACAAATTTTTTTCCCACACGACCCTGAAAATCCAAAGGAGTTTCCTGCTGTGCATCTTTGTGCTTTCTGCAGTATTTCAGTCCATCATTGTTATTCTTCTTGGACAAAGGTGGTAGAGCTAGTTGGAGACAAAGTGATGAAAGCTGGACGCAAACCAAAAAGCTACAGGAAGACAATGAGTTATAGACACACAGGAAGACAATGAGTTATAGACACACAGGAAGACAATGAGTTATAGACACATCCTTCAAACAAGTCTGTCAATTACACTGATAGATTGGTTTACAACTTGCATTTATTTGACCATATAACATTGCGGCTTTATTTGCTCATAAATAATTATTTTATTGCTCTTAGTTATAATAGTTGCTGTCCTCCGTAATTATGGTGAAGCTTCTGTTTAAGCAACTTACATAACTAAAGGTGACACAGACAACAATTTCACTCTTACCTCACAGGTTTTACCAATTAAACAACTGTACTGAAACTAAACAAGCCAGTAACTGCATTGGTATATGTATTAATATAAAATAATAATGTATTTTTTGTTGCCGTTGTTAAAAGATAGATACATTTTTGTTTTTCCCATTTTCAGGTGTGCTCTTGAACCCACCACTATCGCTCTGTGCGCGTTCACGAATCCCCTCTGCGCGTCCCAGTCATGTGACAACACCTCAGCACGCCTGCGCACAGAAATAGAAGATGGCGGAGAGTGCGGACCTGAAGGTAAGGCGCAGCCTGAAATTATTACAAATTTAAGCCGGTCCTGCAGTCTTTCATTGTGGCTCCGTTCGGTTCTGGAGCGGACTGAGTGTCGGGAGCGCTGGGAGCCTGTCGGGTTGAAGGTTTCCCACCGAAACGCGGCAGAAACTTTTTTTTTTCCTCATTCCGCCAACAGCTCCTGCGAACATGTTTATGTTGATGTTGAGAGGCGCTGGTTTTGGCTGAAACGGTCGGTCTTCCTCAGCGCACCAGCTCCTTCCCGGGCGCCTGTCACTTATCCCGGTCACAACTCGGTCTTTAGGAGTTAAAACTGTTTTTTTCTGCGTGTTTCTCCTGCGTTGCCGGGGCGGTTTTGACGCGGCGGCAGCCTCCAGAATACGAGGCGGGTTCAGTATAATGAGAGAGGCTTCTCCACAACTCCACACCTGTGAATTCTTAGTTAAAACCCGCTCATTATTACGGGCTTATCTATAACCCAGAGGTCGCTATCGATATGCAGCTTCGTTTAAGAGCAGAGGCCCAGTCCGCCTGCAGGTGGATGCAGATCAGCTGGCCTGGACCAATAAGCTTGAGGTTTAGTTTACCTGTTGATGATCCAACACACCTGTGTGTGTGTAACGGTGCGCTGGCTGCTCACTCCCGTTATTCCAGGGTCGGTCTTTACATGAGCTCCAGGATGATTTAATCCATCGATTGTCTTATTTAGGAGCTTTTTTGCACCGGTTTCTGTGATCTTAAGTAATCACTTCTGTCAGCTGCTACTGTTCAAACACCAACAACTGGGTTCGTTTTCTTTATTGGTTTGCCACATTATGGGTTATTGATTTGCACCGATTAGATTTGACCGGGCCCATATTTATATAGATCTGGCGAATGTTGAATTATGTTATTTGGAATTGAACAACAGTAAAGTGTTAATTGCGTAATAGTTGAATAACATTCATTTTGTCACTGAAATCAGTGGGGAAAAAAGATTTTCCATTGAAACCCAGCAGATTGCATACGCTATAGTTTGAATACAGATATGCAGTTTTGTGGATATATTATTATGAACTGATTACAAAGTTTTCCTCTTTTATGAGTCGCAGGATATTTTCCTGAACTGTCACATTTTTTTGTTAGTTTGTTTTGTTGAGTTGAATCATTGCACCAAGCTAAATTCTCTTAGTTTAGAGAAAACAGTGAGGATTCTTTGTTTGAGGGTAAAATAAAGGGCTCAGGTTTTGTAATAATTGGACTGCCTGTCAGAGCCGGTAAAGGGAAAATTGGCCCAGTTCTGATATCTTTAGTTCTGTTCTCTTCACGACTTCTAATTAAATTCTTCTCTACAGGTGTTGTGATTACGTGCTAACAAATTCAGAAACTTTATGGATTTATTAAGATAAGTCTTAGGAAACTAACTAGTGTAAAGATGAATTAATTTGAATTTCTTAGTTTTTTAAAAAAAATTGAAAGTTCAAAGTAAATGAATCAATAGGTATGGCTAGAAATCAGTGGATAAGCAAACAGTGTTGTTAAAAGTGATGAAAATACCAGATGACTAAACACTAGGAAGCACAAAGTCTTTCAATGTTTACTTTAAAATCTAACACTTAATTATTTTATAACACTCTATAGCAGACCCTTGGTTTCAGCTTCAGATGTAAACTCTGGGTTTGCATGGAAACAGATTTCATACGCAGTTGTGAAAAAGTATGGAAAATGTTTTCAGACTTTTTTCCTTTTGTTTATTTAGAACAGGGATGTCAAAGTCAAATACACAGAGGGCCAAAAAAACAAATTTTCTACAAGCCGAGGGCCGGACTGGTTTAATG
>CAEGAF010008977.1:0-20888 GCA_903067075.1 Micropoecilia bifurca
AAAACAAACCAAACTATTCCAGTCCAGAAATAGCATTGTAGTGCAAATGTGTTTTCTTCCACCAAACATTCAGGTCCCTTGAGAGTAATGGAAGTACCAACAGTGGTCGATTCTCTGATAGACCTACAGACGTAAAATATGACAGTGATGAGTTTTTGATGATGCCTCCAGAAGAAAAACTCAAACACTTTAGCCGTCGAGCTCAGACGAATGAGGACAACCAGAAGGTAACAAGACAGTAAAAAATGTTGTTTGTATGATGTTTGTATGTTTCTTTTTTTCATATAGGTATGTTAAAGGGAAAAAAAGTATCTGATTGTTAGGACTAACAAATTTTTTTATCATGTTTGGTGAACCAGACAAATGGCTCTAACTTTGTTCAACTCTGTTCAGTTTGATTCCTGCATCCAGGACTTGGTGCGATGTGTGGCTCTGACCCAACTTGTCTGTGGGGAGAAACAGTTAAAACTTGCACAGGCTCATGCCAGGCTGGCTAAAGCATACTTTCAATTCAAAGGTAATATTAAATGATACCTTTTGTATAAAATTGTTTGTGCCCAGATTTTTATTTATTTTATTTTTCTGTTTTTGGTTGCATGAATAATGCAGAAAACAATTTTTAAATTATTTTATTTATTATGCAAAAAGCTATCTGTATAACCTTAAACTATCACTTGTGAAGTAATTATTTCCTAAAACAAGTAGCTGGTTGTTCCACTTTTAGTGGCAACAGTTCACATTTCAGTGGAAGAACTTAGGTTCACTTGTCATTTCTTGATTTTTGAATTCTTACAATGTATCTACATAGTTATATTTTTCAAAATAAAATGTCCTGCCAAATCTTATCTTTATTTTTTTTTTTTTACGCAGTATGAGGATGTACCTCTCTGATTTTCAAATCACTTGTCTGCTTGTACTTTTTGTTTCTTCTTCCAAACACCAGATATTAATGATTATCAATAATAGCAGTTTATTTTTAATAACAGAATTATTTGTGCTTTATTATTAGGTTGTGGACTCCAAGCCCTGGAGCACTTGGCAGTTGCCAAAGAGTTGCTTCTTTTTCGCTCCTCCATCTCGGCCTACAGTGAAGATGAAAAGCTTAAGGTTCTTGCATGCCGTCTAAATGTGCACCTCACAGAGGGAGGGGCTTCACTTCTTACAGACAAATATCCTTTAATAAAATTCTGGGAGGTCAATAATAAAAAACTGTATGGTGAAAGTAAGCTCAAAACAAAAGTTCAAAAAGACCTTGACCTTTGAACTTTGGAGGAGGCGGTCTCATCGTTCCAGGAGGCAGATGAAGTTCTGATGAAGCTTTATCAACATGGTGTCATGAACCTTGAAGAGAAGATAAAGACTCAGCTGGACATCACCAGTGGTCTATGCAGGTACAAGATTGAGAAGAAAAACGTGTAGTTTTTTTTTGTTTTCTTTTGGCTGGAGAATAATAATTATAAGTATAAGCTAAGTTGGACCTAGCTTATACATTAAAATAAAAAAATTTAAAATGAAACTCATCCCCAAATCAACTTTTGCTGATAAACCTATTTGGGGTTCTATCTTTATGTTTCTGTGCGATTGTTGACATGTTTCTACAGTTCTGCATTATTTGACCTAAAACTGTCATTACTTGCCTCTTTGGTCAAACTGTTCTTAACCTCTTGAATTTTCATGCTGGTTGCAGCGGTAGAGCTTAGCACAACTCAACACTCTCTCCCTCCCCATCTCTTTTGCCCTCAGCCATCCTCAGGCAAGTCAGGAGTTGGAGTAGCAGCATTGCGTTGGCGACTGGAGAGCATTGATCATTAACCTTTACTTAGTTTTACCAATGTGAAATTTATTGCAATGTGGACACGGAGTGGAATAGGACTCCTGTGCTCTAACTATTTATCACTAATTTGAAAAAAAGTGACTAGAGTTGTCTGAAAAATCAATAAATATACCAACAAGAAGGATAAGTTAATAACAGTGCTTCGTTCGTCCTCATCACAGCTCTACTCGCCCTCCGCTCATCCCCTCACACTCGGCCATGTTTCTTGGCCAGGGACGGGGATTTGCTTTCACAAGGGGGTCAATTACACTTTAATATTACAAACTTTTTTTATAATTACCTACCATGTATGTGTATAATATGAACTACTGCATGTTTTATTGCAAATTGCTTATGCATTAAGTTAGTACTAATGTTTTAAGTTAAGTTAAACCTCACACAATTGTTAATAAGAAAAACAAGAAACGGATGTTTTCAAATCCAGTGGAAGGTTTAGATCAAAATAGGTAAACATATGTACAATCACATTAGTTTTTGATCATGTGCGTAATTGCGACCTTTTTTGAACAACTAAACATTTACACAGGTAAATAGTTTGTTCAGCCACTAGATGGCAGTATATTACTGCAAGTTGACAGGTGTTTGGTGAGTTGTGTAGCATAGATGTTTGTATTTCACACTGGTTTGAACAAAACTTGAATTTTCCCTCAAGCTTTGGTTTCTGATGTTTGCAAATGCTTTTGGGTGGGTTGCTGCGTTTGTATTTAATGACTAATAATGCGTTCTGCTTGTTTGTATGCATTCTGCTTGTTTGTTTGGATTTGGCTTCCATCTTTATTTTTGAATCATTGCTTGTCTGAGCGTTTTTCTTTTTCCTTTTTTCTTTTTTTTTTTTTAGATTTGTGTAATTTAAAAAATGTTGAATTTCCTTTTTCTTGCTTTGTTTCCTATATTTTTTTTAGTTACCAGGGGTACCAAAGCTGGTATTAAATGCTCAGGAAAAGATTAAAGCATTAAAGGATCATGGTGAAGACAGCTAGCACGTACATCATGAGCTACACAGTGAGACAGTCGGTTGTGGTAACATAAGGTATGGCGAGCACTTGTCATAGTTCAGCCCACTTGGGATAAAGTTAGTAGCATAATTGGAAAATAATACACAACTGTTTTATGCATTATGAGGGTTTGTAGAAAAGTGAATCAAATTCAGTAGATCTCCAAACAAAACATGAAAAGGCCTGGAGGAGTCTGATCTTTACGTCTTGTACATCGTGTACGTCTTCTCTGGTCTCAGCACTTTTATTTTAGCGAAAAATTGCAACTCTAGTTCAATCTGTCCAAAATAATTGGTACTGAAGTCTTAAAATTAATCTTTGTGAATTAAAAATCCTGGTGCAACGTTCTGTTTAGAGACAAGAAGCTATCCTTCCAAACAAACCCTCCTTGTTTGCTCTCTTTCTACAGTCATTGTCGTAAACCTCAACATTTTAAATGCTAAATAACCTCCATAAAGCGTCAGATGGATGTTTTTAGGTATTTTGCACACAATGTACCTAGAATTTGTCTAAACCTATTGAGGAATATGATCTAACTGATATAATCTGCTGTGCAAACTTACGAAATAAAAGAATGTGTGTGGTCTTTTTGCAACGACCGTGTTTGCAAAAAGATTTACAGTCATCCTAGTATTTAATGGTGATCCTTACTTCAAATCAAAAGCTGCGTATATAAATGAGCTATACTTAGGGGAATTTTTAAATGATACCATCTTTATATGTTTCTGAGAGTCGGTGTTTGTTGACGTGTGTGGTTGAAAAAATGTGCAGACTGGCTGGTGTGTGTAAGCTAGCTAAATCTCCTTTGTTGGATGATGACTAAGAATTTGGCACGTTGCTAAAAGCTCTGTCAGTCAACACTGTTGTGATGGAGGGGAATGTTCCCACAAAAGCCTGGAACAATAATGTAAGCTCCGCTCTAGCTGTGGATCCTTGTTCCAAACATTCCATGAAGTTTCGGATTCAGCCTCAAGGTGTGCTTATTCAGCCAGTGGGACGTGATTTACTGTCCAAAATTTTAAATTGTATTTGTTTGTCCCTAGTTATTAGCCTTTTTTCTGGATTTTTATGGTTACCACCATAAATCAATCCATTTTGTCAAAGGTTTTAATTGAATAAATATTGTGGTGTATTTCAGAAACTACAGCTGGTTGGATGATGAATACATGAGAAACTCTAATACTTACGTTGAAATAAAATGCTTTTTTTTTCTCACGTCTTGCATCGGTATTTGTTAAATTTTGCAAACAACGTTTTTCAAGAAAAAGTGAAAGAAAACTGATGTACAAGGGACGTAAAGTCCAATCAAGTCATTTAAGTATACAAGTATTGGTAACAAAAGGAGCTGCTGAAAAGGTGGAGACTAGTTTGTTCAAGCTTGAGTTTAAATTAAAAAAAAAAATAACTGGTTCATCTTGAAAATGTTTGTGACAAACCCAGGGGTGCAAGTAAGGGGGTACGGCAGGGTACTGCGTACCCCTAAAAGATTTAGCAGGGGTACGCAGTACCTGCAAGAGAGAGGAGCGACTGTCTGCTGTAAAGAATCAGTGTGTTCACTGTGCAGCCATGAGTTCACCCACTAATCAGCCTTGACTGACTAGTTTTTCAAGAACAATCTAAAACACGACTTAAATAGTTATTTCACTTTTTTCCCATTTCATATTGTTTCTGAACTGTTCCTGCTATAGAACAGGGCTCCAACACTTCAATCGCTAAGGGTTTTGAGTTGATCTCGGCATTAGGTGACAAACTGAACGGCGCCAGGGCGTTGAGACCAGCACGTCCTTATCAAAACATTTGTAACATTATTAAAGAACAACAACAAAAAAATCAACAAAACATGTTCAAATTAATGATCCATCAACGATAATAATCTCAGTGATTATTGTTTCAGCAAGGTGTTACGCAATTCTGTGCGTTTTGGTTCCATTACCAAACCAGCAGAGCAGGATTTTAAAATTAACTAATCAATCACCACTGTGTTCATGAGAGGCTTATTAAGAATTTAAAACTACTTTCACCCCTGTATATATGTTATTTTATATCTATCTATCTATCTACCAACCAACATCCATTCATCCATATATATATATAGATGGAGAAAGAGAGAGTGTCTCCCTCTGCTCCTCTGCCTCCCTGTGTTTTGTCCGAGGCTCTGCTTCCCAGTGCTAACCCCAGAGCGCTTTTCCCCCTGCACTGGTGCCGTCCACTGGACCAGCCTCCAGGGTCTGAGTGGCTTTGGTTTGGTGCCTCCAGGGTCCACCTCTGCCTACTGGATCATTTCAGTGGAGATGTCAGTCTGTGGCAGGAAGCCCGAGTGCCTGGAGAGAAACCTGCAAACAGATTGCAGTCGCTGTTTGCAGTGAAGACATGTTCATTGTCTGCCTTCACGGTTCATTCTCCCTTCATTAAATAACAGTAGACATCTGTCAGCTTTGGATCCGCACAAATGACGGAGGACAGGTCGTACATCTCCGTCCCACATTCTGCAGGGACATCGATGGTCTGAGTGGCTTTGGTTTGGTACTTCCTGGTCAACCTGTGCAGAAAAAACATCAGGACCTTTTTATCGGTCAGGAAGTGTTTTTTCTGCCAACGTGACCCGCAGCCTGAACAACGGCATTTGCAAGCCAAATCCAACCAGTATTCAAGCAGTATAGATATACTGGTTGAAAATAAAACCGGTGGAAGGGCAATCATGGTGCCATTGTTCAGGAGCCTGAGGGAAGTGGCTCCACAGTTAGAGCAAGAGTCATTGTCACACAACTCTCTATCTGTGTCGCCACCAAACGAATCCAACCAGACCAGCACAGACTCCAGCAAACGTTTTATGTCGTAGTCCTTTCCCACGTCTGATGGCAGCTTCTTTTTCCTCAGCTCCATCAGAACTTGGGAAAGATCTTGTTGACTAAAATGCTTGCCTGGCTGACAGACAGCTAAGAGGCTGTCCCCTCCCACAGGAGGGGATGGATGATACCTCCAGAAAAACCCTTTCCTTAACGAGACACCGCTTGGTGACGCTGGTGACGCTGGGTAAACGCTTCTTTGGAAAGCAGCGTTTACCCAGCTGTTCTTGAGCTCATCGGAGAACTTGAAGTTTTCCTCGGCTTGTCCTGGTCCTGCAGATGTCCTCCCTACAAATGGCAGATCCGAGCCAACGCTAGCTACTGAATTAACGTTAGGGGGAACAGGAAACCTCGACAGCAACGGAAATTTTTACATTCAGAGATGGTTTTTCAGACAAACGAGCAACACTCATTACGCACTTATATATAATTTTAGCAATGATTTGTTGGATTACTATGCAAGCCAATGACAGGTCAGGTTGACAGTCTTTCCCATGGTTGCATAGACTATGGGATGTTCATATTATTAATGTTGTACCTGCCTGTTCAGGAAAGTTACTAATTAAATAACTTTTGACATGTTTTTTGTCTCTCTTTTGTTTCTAATTACTTGGAGAGAACAAATCAACTGATTGTTTCACCAGTGATTTCCTGGTTTGCTTATTAACGACATGCAACTTTCATCAGTCTAGATGTACATAATTTGAAGCCCTCCAGATGTGTTAGAACAAAATTTTTGTGTGTTTTGTCCCTCTGTTTTTACTTTGGGAAAACCTCTCTGTTTCAATTACCCAAGGGAAGCCCAGGAAAACTCACGTCAAACATGTTCTGGAAACATTTACAAAAAGAACACTATGTGGTTTGCTTGGCAGCACACGTACACAGCCTTTCTCCCTGCTTTGTGGACTCTTGATATTTTTCAATAGAATTTGTCACGTTGCCTTTTGGTCAGGAAGGATGCAGAGTGAGTGAAAGGATAGCAAGGCCTTGTCTTACTTTGCCCATGCTGACAGAAGGGAAGGATTTTATGTGGGAACTTAGCTGTAGCTTCGGCCAATGTTCTGCCATAAATGGATCTGAAGTGAACTTTAATGGGTGTGAACCTTCTTCTGCTGTCCATCATGTCAAAGAACCATTGGAAAATTTGAACAAATTGGCTTTTATAATGCTACCGTAATCTGCAAATGCTCCAATGGATCCAAATTCATTCACTCCAGAGACATGATTATGGCAGAAATCAGTAAACACTGGCAAGCATGGAATCCTGGTCCCCACACATTCTGGCCCTACTGATCAAACTGCCTTTGATCAAAGATTTTATATAGCAAGTGTCATACAAATGGATTTTATTCTAAACTTTCACTTTTGTATCAGATGACCAGAACAAATGGAGTTTCTGTAATGCTCCTGTTAGTAATGAAGCCAAACACTGTACAGCTCTGAGTCTTTTGCCCTCCCCCTGCACTAGAGCTAAATTAAATTTGGAGTCCATTAGATGGTTTGAAGCTATTAACGCTGTAGCTTTGTGGATCCGTTGTCCTTCTGGTGGTTAAGTGAGCCTTCATACATCACAGTATAAAAGGAAATTACTTACAAAAGAGTTGGGAGCTTAAGAAGAACAAACCATGGATTATTATAGATGCAGTGCACATTTCTCTTGTGGCATTTGGTCCAACTCCAGATGTGCTTAGGTGGTTTCCCCTGACTCACCAAGAATGTCCCCTAATTTAGACATCCTGGAAGAAGAAAGAAGCCAAGCACAGATTAGGAGCTGTGCAAGTCTGTAAGCTTCAGAGGAAATGGACAGAAAGTTGGACTGATGGCATAAAGAAAGTATACGGGCTTGTTTCTCTACTTGCAGTCTTTAATGCAAAACTAATTAGCTGTGGAACACTACTCTGCAAGATGCCAGCTTGTCTGGACTTAGTTGCCTTAGGAACATGATTTAGACTTACAGTGATAACACAAGTGTTATTTTCTACTTTTAACTAAAAGTAGGACAAAATGTGAATTTATATTTTAGCAGTTTTATTTAAATATACTACAGTGAAAACACAATTTCCTCCCTACAAATTTCTTCTATGTTTCATTTATCATACTAAAATGTTTCAGGTCTCACTGCCACACGAAGTCTGTATGACAACATTCTAAAAGAATTATCTAAGGAAATTGGGGTACAGAAGAGACACAAAGTCATTGATATCCATCAATCAGAAAATGTTTACAAAAGCTACTTCTAAAACCTCGGGTTCTCAGAGGAACAGTTATCCATATAGAAAAAACATGGAACCTGAAGAAGAATATCCATCAGTTTGTGATCTGAAGGTTTGGTGCACTTGGGGCAATGATCTGGAGGAGGACACCAACCAGCAAGTCCACTTGTGGTTTTATCAAAGTTTGATCTTAAATCTAACTGTATGACCTTAAATAGTTTGTCCATGTTCAGAATCCCTCCTGTGTAGATAAACTGAAACAAATCTGCAAACAAGAGAAAGACTCCTTATTGGTAGTTAGTTACTAATGCTTAATAGTAGTTGTTGCTACCACAGGTGGTACAACCAGGTTTATATTTTTTTGTTTTTATAAATATTATGTAAGGCTGGAATGGATAGCTTTTCCCTTAATAAATAATCATTTGAAAACTGCATTTTGCATTTACTCCTACTGATCTGAAACATTTACTTAGTATGGCACAAAAAAAGCAAAAAGAGAAGAAATTTTTTCCAGGCCATTACAGAATTTCCATTTCATCATTATGGTTACATTGCAAGTGTGTTTGTGTTTCATAGGGTTTATGCCAGGCAAAATCGACCAGAGGAGGCATTAAGCCAGTGTGAGAAGTCTTTGGACCTGCTGAAGAATTGCAATAAGCATGAGAGGATGTGTGCTGTTTATAAAGACATGGCTACCATTGAACAGGATAGAGATCACTTGGACAAAGCCATAGAGTATCTCTCTAAGGTTAGTAAACTTTCTTTGGTCTCTTTTAGAACTTTGCCAACCTTTGTTGCATAACTACCATTTTATTTGGTGTTTAGTGATCTGTCTTGTTTCACTTGATTGTTTCTGCTAGGCTCATACCATAGCTGTGAGTCACAGTCCAGAGGGTCTGCAGGGAGCTCAGATCTCCCACAGCCTGGCCACGATCCTTTCTGCTGCACCAGACCAACATCACAGTGGTGAGTGTGTTGATAGAAACTGGCTAGGTCTGCTCAAACACATGAGCCTAATTAGAATTTGAATCTAATTGATTTCCCTATATGTCAAGTTCTTTAAGATCATTTTAAGTATCAGCTTGAAATGAACATCAAACCATATGGACCTAGAACGTATTTATAGACGGCTCTAAGTGGACCAAGAAAAATAAAATAATTTTGAAAAGAACATATTTTAAAAAATATTTAGAGGGATACTTCCATGCTATAGAGAAGAATGTTTTAACTATCTTAATTCAGAGTTTTCTTTAATAACTTTTCATGTGACCTGTTTTTTTTTATAAGTAGCCTATCAGAATTGCTTTCAAATAGGCAGAGTTTGTCTGCTGAGGGTTATCCACTTTGCCTTCAGCCTTAAACTGAATGATATTGTATGTTATGAGAAATATTTTGATCAGTCAGTTATATTTTAGTTTGCACGCCTTTAAAATTCTTCCATTGTTTGTGTTGAGAGACCACAGCTATGAGAGGCATGGTTTGCTGCTGACTTAAAAGCAAAGGCATGTGAAATCTAACATCTGAAATTATTCTTTTGTTCACCTTTATTTTGATGCAATGATATTGAATGCTTGCGCTAAGATGCAACCTGCAAATCAGAGATTCTCCAAACTGCTGACTTGAATGTTTTGTTTACTCCATGTTGCTGTAGAAACTGCGGGTCACTATTTTGAGCGAAGTCTACGTGCTTACAGGAACTCTGTAGGTCCACTTGATCCAGCTTTTCTTTCTGCCCAGGATGACTTCTGTCGATATCTCTTGATTAATGGACAAGAGGAGGTTAGAAACAATCTCCCAACATGTCACCCTTTTCACTCAAATAGTACAAAACCATAACTCCTTTGTAAAAAAAAAATTACAGAATAATTCTCCACATGCAATTTTGATACATGCAGTGCTGTGAAAAGTATTTGCGCCTTACAAATTTTATCTGTTTTTCTGCTTTTTTGTCATACTGATATGTTGTTGGACATTTCTCTAATTTTATTAACAAATAGATCATTTGAATAAATACAAAATTTTGTATTCATTTGACTGTGTCATTTATCAAGTAAAAAGCTATGCAAACCAACTCAAATGTCATTCTGTGTACTTCTGCAACATCCTGGGTGAATAGTTGGTGGGTTCTTGGAGTAAATAAGTTAGGGTTAGGGATTATTGTTCCATATGCTTCCTCTGTTTAGTTCTCATTGTAGTTTCTTGAAGTTCCAAAGCCTTAAAAGGCTTTAACCATTTTCAGATGGATGGATGTCTATAACTTTGTTTTTCATCTATTCTTGAGGTTCTTTGGGGCATAATGTGTTATTTTTTAAGATCTTTCAGACTTTTTCCTGTTATCAAACAAGTTTTATTTAAGTGACTCTTGGGTTTTCTAATAGGAAATAAACCTGCTGGTGGTGGAACTGAATCACAAACTTGTTAATCAGAGTGTTTTGTTTTTTTCCCCAATATATTTTATTGAATTTTCTCTTTTAGGACACAACAAACTTACAAACAACAAACTTAACCTTGTAAACATGTACTTATTCACACTTACATTCACACCCTCACCATTCAAACCTGCATTTGTTTAGTTCCAAAATATACGAAACCCTCTAGATTAAGACAGAGAAAAATAACAAGATAATATATAAATAGAAACTGTAGTCAGGACATCCATCCAAGACACCCATTAATAAGCTCCACCCTCAGTCCCTATGATCCTCAGATATGGTTCTCAAAGTCCCACTGTTTACCCTTGGCGATGTATATTAGTTTTTCCAGTTAGAGCGAATTTGCGATTTTTTTTTTTCTTCCAGAGTTCTAGGGAGGGTTGCTAATCACAGTTAAGCCATAATTCAACAGAAGATGATTTTGAAAGATTTTCTTTCTGTTTTTCTTAATAAATTGAATCACAGTTTGAAAAATTTTGCATTTTATGCTGATATTTAATTTGTACAATATCAACAGAAATGTGTGGAGATCCAGAGAGCCTCCCTTGAGTCTAAAATCTATACATTTGGTGACCTGAGCCCTGAGGTAGCAGAGACTCTTCAGTTGATTGGAAGTGTGGAAATGACTGAGGGCCGAGTGAACCAGGCCCACAGGACCATGACAAAGGTAATCATGTGAAACAATGCATACAGTTTATGTAGAATTGTCTTCCCTGTTAGGTAGGAGAAGATGTCATAGAAGGTATGTATGTACGAGAATGTTATAATTACTGTCATCAAGTATGACATTCGTATAAACATCGTTTGATTAAAGGTCAAAAGTCTGCATGTTTAAACACATTCAAGTCAGTGAGATGAGGACAAGCCAGTCCAGAATACACACAAAGAGCCTCTATCGCTTTGAGACGAGCTATTTCCACTGTCTCTGAAGAGCTGAATGTTATCAGAGTTGCAGGCTAATCTTGGAAGGGGGCAGTGTGCAGAGCCAACTTCCCTGGTGTAAAATATCACACAGAGTGACTTTGTGTTTCCTCAGTCTATGTAGATAGAAATTGACAGATGGCCAACAGAAGTTCAATGGCAGTTTGCTATCGGCTGCAGATTGACTCCAGTTCGTTCCTGAAACAAAACAACATTCTTGAGTTATTGCACATTTTTCCATAAATATCTACATATTTTATTAATTTAATCAACCTTTATTTATATGTACAATAGTTTCATTAGCTTCATATTATGTAATGAGGGGTGTCGTTTTTCACATTTGCCCTATGAGCTCACTTGCCCCATCATGGTTAAGCTCTCTAAAGGACCTTATGTGATTCTTGCAAGAACTTGCCTCTCAGTGAAGCAACCCAGTTGCTATGTTGTTTTGTTGTTGCTCTCTGAGCAGAGAGGGGGTCCAAGAATGACAGGGTAGATCAAGGCTCACTCTATCTCCCCCATGTTGAAGTTGTAACCTTTCTGAAACACTCTAACCCACAGCGGATATGTCAGCAAGAATTATTTTCCAATGCTGTCATCGTGAAACCGCTTCCAGTCTGATTGAGTAACTTGCTTTTGCAAAGGAACTCTGGCCTATACAGATGATAGAATGGAAGAGAACTTCTAAAAAAAAAGAACAATAGTTCATACAGACACAAAGTTGACTCCACCTCCTTCCTTCTCTGCAGTATTGCTGAAAAAAAAACAGCCTTCCATTACATCAACCTTAGCAACCGTAAAAACATTCAAAAGGCCAGATGGATTTCTTCCAGATTTACACTGTTTTGCTTTCCCCAGTACAGAGGGGAGCTTTTCCCTCCCTCCTTCCTGGTTTGAAACATTTGCTTCTTGTTATTTATAATGATAGCAAAAAAGAGAATCAAGTTTTTTCCTCATATGTCATGTCAGTGTATGTTATCATATTCAGATGTTTTAACTTTTTTCTACTTTCAATTTGCTAAAAGATTATGTCATAACATATTTGGACAATAATACCTCTGTTTTTTTCCTTTGTTTGTTCTGCCAGATTGTGTACTGACAGAAAATGTTGCCGTCTCAGCCTTTACTATCTCTACCCTTAATATTACTGAAGCGCTATCAGTGACAAGATGACAGATCCATCTTGTTTGATTTGACTCTCCCGAGTGGTCAGCGCAGGTGTTATGTAAACTTTGGACAGCTACAGGGGTTATTTTGGTATGTTTAGTGCTTCCAGTATGTTGCTAGGACGTCAGTTTATTTCCATCCAGATTGAGTTGCACTTTTTATTTTCAACCTACCTATATCACTGTCATTGTTTTATGTTTCCATTTTAGTGCTTGGATGTACACAACTTGCTGTACGGTCCTCGGCACAAGAAATCCAAAGCAGTCCAAAAAGCTGTGAACATGTTGTCAAGGTAACTCCTGGAGACGAAGATTAATTTACTGCTACACTGTGTTAAATTTTAAGACATTTCAGTGTTGGAAATAAAGCTGATTAAAGGGCATATATCATCATGTTTTCAACTTTTGTTTTTAGCTATGTTCAGCCGTTAAGCTCTCAATGGTATAGTTGATCTCCAAAATCAAGAAAATCTTTAAAAAGCGTGAGAAAAATAACAACTATCTCATGGCAGCCGAGAACACAGCTCCCTATTCTGACCAGCATTATTACTTTGGTGTGCATGGACGTGAAACAACCCTCCCATTCTTCACTTTCTTTTCCCAAGATTAGCTTAGACATCAATCTATGAACATTTTTTAACAAAGTACCAAATATTTAATGGGGTATAGTTTTTAACATGACTATATGATAATGCCTTCTTTTAGTAGGCATGAAGTTTTCTCAATTTAAAAAAAGTTCAACTTTAAAAAGTTCAACTGAGATTCATTAATGTTTTAACGTGGACATGTCATAGTTTTAAGCCATTCCTTTTCACTTAAATCATTTACTTATGGTTTATATAAAGTAGTAGTGCAATGCCTTAGTGTGAATTCTTCGTTATCGGAGCTCCACCGACCCTTCATTTACCCCTTTTCTGAGGGGCGTTTTAGTCAACTAATTTTTCTGCTATTTTAAAAAAAAAATTGAGAATGAGACATTTCTTGTGGTGCACAAATTATTTAAGGGCTGAAAAGTGGATTTTGGTTGATTTGTTCCCTTTAAGGTTTTCTGACTTTAAAGTATGGTGTTATACCCTTTAATATTAATAATTTTATGTTAGTGTATCAACTATGCAATGTTTGCTTTTCAGGGCACCAGAAGTGGTTAAGAGACAACAGCAAAGAAGAAGACAGACAAAATTAGACACATTTCCAGTTATACCATCCAGTGGTAAAAATGATAACTCTACATTTGATGCTTGAAATCTCATTCTTCCCCACTTCATTACCTTTTTACAAGGATAAAATGGTATCCCTAAAGGTTAGAGCCAGTAGATATATATGTTTTTTTTTGTATTTTGTTAATTAAAATAGTATTTGCTATTATGTGAATTTACTGAAAAACAATACACACAAAACATTCCAACAATATATGTATTTTAATATTGTTAAGATATTCATCAATGAAATGCAGAAAGCCCCATCAGCCAAAGCAGTTGTGTCATCTGTTTATCAGAAATCAATAAAATGAAATACATATCATTTTGTTTGTTCCACATTCATTAAGCATTGACTCATATCATCTTTATAAATCAACAGATTTTCCATATATTATATCTTGGTGAATAAAATGTGTTGCACATGGTATTCAGATACCAGTTTGCATGAAGATGTCTTCCAAATCTATAAATGTTAATGGAGAAAAGATCAGAAAGTATCTAGAAACCTGATGTATCTGGGCATTTAAACGCAACAAATCTTTCTTTGTGAAGAGCTCTAACAGATAAGTGTGTTTATGTTAAATATTTTATGTCTGTGCTACATATCATAATGACAAATTGTGAATTTGTGAATGAATTGCTGCATAAAGTGTAATAATCAAACATGCTGAAAATGTCTGAAACAAATAAGCAGACTGAATGCATTGCGCAATAATTCTGCCTCGGCAAACAGGACACAAGACAACAACCCCTTGTGAAAACTCAATGCCACTAAGCTGATGATCCAAAAATAGTACTGAACACTCTTAGGTCAGAGCAAAACTGAATCCATCATGCCAACAGCGTGATACCCAACATATATGCACAAACATACACAATATGATTCACAACCATATCATTACCATTAGTGAATCATTAGAATTTTTTTATGTATCCTGCTTCTTCTAATTATTGCCTTCATTTATATGCTGATAAACTTCTTTAAAGTTATTAAGGATTTCAACTTGATCCCATCATCTTGTGTGAATCTTGATATTTGTCGTCAATCCAATAATTCACAGCAGTGTGAAATAACGTGAATATATTGTTAAAACAAACAACTTTTTCTCCGTTTTCAGATTATATCTGTTGCTCAAAACACATTTTACTTCCTAAAAAATATATAATTTCTTATTAGTAATGAATAAAGGTAGATATTCAAAATATAGCTAGTTTTTTTGTCACATTCAGTAGACATTTTCCACATGAAATCCTAACTCAATCCATTCTTAATATCCAGTAATTTCATTTTAAATGTAAAATATGTTCTCAGAATGTAACATCTACCAACATCACTCCATTTTGGTAAGGTGCTCAAGGCACAAGTCCCAATCTGCACCCATAACTCCCAGTGCCGTGTTGGTCTGTAATAAGTGTTGTGATTCAACAATATGGCACATGATGACTGAGTTAGTGGTCTGCTGTAAACTGTGGAATAGGCTTTTAAAAGCTCCACAAAGAAGTTTAATACCAAAACAATACAAAGTGTATAAGCCAAGCTACATGAAAGTAAAAATGAAGTTAATACAAAGATTGTAACCAACATCCACATTTGTCATGATAGATTGACTGGGGTTTGTAGTCCTAATGTTACCTTGTCCGCATCAGTATGTCAGTGTTAAAGCATCTGTTAGCAGTGCCACTGCCATGTTGCATAAAGCTTATGTATAAATGTTTACACTTTCTAAAAAAATCCCCAGTCAGTCTTCTAAAGGCTTCTCAAGGTAAACTGTTGCAACTCTTTTTTCAGTAGAAATCTTCTCTGGGTTTTCGAAGAGTTGGGACTGCTCTGAGCTCTTCTCACCATGGTCACCCTTTTCCTCCATCTGGAAGGTGAAGGACGTTTCTGATGGTTCCAGTTTTATGTGTTTCTCAATTATTGTAGATGCAGATTCCTCTATGCTCCCAAAGCCTTCAAAGCCCTCAGCATATGCAACCCCCTCTTCTTTGGACACTCTGATGCTGTACCCTGAACCTGCTCCTCCTTTTAAGGCCTTTTCAAGATCCAGGTTGGAAGATCTGAGAGCTTTCATTATCTGCTCTTCAGAAATATCATCTCCTTCTTCCAACAGCCCAGAGTCTTCAAGGGTTTGTGAGACATTTAGCTCTGCAACTATAGTCATAGTTCCATTATCACTTGACTGCTCGACTTTTTTGATTGCCACATTTTCTGGACTTTCGCTGCTCATTTTTGTAAGGAAAGCCAATTCTTCCCTCAGGGGACCAGAGACTGAGCTCTGTAGTGTCTCTAAGGCTCCCTTCAGCTGCTCCTTGGGTTCCAAAGAATCCTCTCTCAGGAACTCAAGCATGGATTCTTGCACTACAGGCGATACCCGAACTTCTTCTTCAATTATGCACTCTGGAAAACTTTCCTTGGGGAACGAGTGATTGCTTGACTTGTACTGGTATTCCTCGCTTTCCTCTACTATCACTTTTCTCTGGGGAAGACTTTCATCTTGGTAATACCTCTCATCAGACAGATCATCTACAATGCCATAATGGCCATATGACATTATTCCGCCACCATTCTCAGGTTCAGAAAGGTTTTCATCTGGTGTGGACACAAAGTACTCATGAAACTCCTGCTCCTGCTCACAGGAGATGTTAGGAGATTTGTTTTCTCTAGAGAACTCCTGAATATGCACAGATCCACCACTGGTCTGGTCTGTGTCTCTTTTGGAGGCTATTGTGGCATTATTGTCGCTCTTTTCTTCTTCATATTGGTGAGTTACGTTTTCCATTTCCTCAATTTGGAAATATCTTGAGGGCTCATAACAACTTGATTTTTTTTCTATTTCAGCTTCAAGCTCCTCATCACTGAAAGACTCAATGGGCTCCTCAATAATTTCCACATTGACTGACCTATTTTCCATGTTTTCTCCCCCTTGAAGACTACTCAGAAGATTCTTAATCATGGTTCCTGTTGCTGTATCTTCTATGTCCTCCAGTGATACCTTCTTCACACCCTGGCTCAGGAATTCCTCCAGGGCAGAGTCCTCGGAAACATCCATCTCTTCTTCGAATTTGGACTCGAGCACAATCTGTGTCTTAGTAGTGCCATCTTCCTGTTCACTTTTCTCCACATGATACCTGACCTTAGAGTCTCCTGATGAACATGCCTTGGCTTCTAAACCTGCAGGTTTGATCACTTTCTCAATAATCTCTTCTACAGATACCGAGTCCAGTATCTTTTTTTCAATTATAGGTTCTGCCTTCTGTTTGTCTTTGATCTCATCTTGAGCATAAGATCTCTCTTTCTCACTGGATACCTGCCTTTTGCTTTCTGTGACAGTTTCAGCAATACCTTTTGCTGGGGGTGACACCACTCTTACCGACTTTGACTCTGGTGAAAAACTGGCTTTGCTTTCATAGGGGACCTGTTTGAATCTCATGCTATTCTCCTCTGCTACCGTTTTCTGTGCAGGTTTAGTTATTTTGTTTTTATCCTGGCCAATTTCGGTACTGGTAGTAGGCACAGAAGTGGCAGCCCGAGCTTTGTTGAACGAGATCATATCCCTTCTGGATGCTGGACTCTGATGCCGAGCCCTTCCTGCAACTGAAATGGGAATGACCCTGGAGGGACCTATGGACCCAGAAGAGGTCACAGGTGGTCTTCTCAGGTTTGTTGGTGATGCATACCGCATATCTATATGTCTTCTTGAGGTTAAAGTTGAAGTTCTTGGAGAGTAACGTTGGGCAGGCACCTTGATATCTAAGCCAGAAAAGAAATAATTGTAAATAATTCCTGCATTAACTGTGTTGCAAGCAATCTCATTTATCACAGTAAAACGTTGATAAAAGATAATATTTTTGCTGCAAATACTTTATTGGTGCTATACCTATTATTCTCTCTCTTTGATGTTGGGTCATCCTCCTGTTAGCACCTTGTATACCAACTCTTTCACTTTCCAGGAGAGTCCTGAATAAAGACAAGAATAAATATCTTACATGAGTGCAAATTATATCAATGAGAGATGTCAAGGTCTTCCGCAGGGTTATGAAACAAACTTCAGGACGAATACCTCACAAGGTGATGCACATCATTCAGGTCTGCCATTTGGTCCCCCTCAAACTGAATTCAAGACTTACAGGACCATGTGTATCCTGAACCTGACCATATAGGGTAGTAATCATAAAACTATGATGTTAAGCCAATGTTATTTAAAATGTTTTAAAAAAACAAAAACATATTGTATTTAGCTGAAACGACTTACCTTTCCTTGGCCACGCTTCAGGAGTTAGCTAACCAAAGAGTCTCTGAAAAGAACAACCTCTCTGGAGCTTGCCTTTCAATAGACTGACCTAAAAATAACGACTACAATGTTTGGCTGTCCATGGTCTACGCTATAAATCCCACAGCAAACGCTGACTGGTGACATTTACAGAAACACATGGTGCTGTTGCCACATCTCCAAGGGAGTGTTGTGTTATCCAAATGTTTTATACAGACTAGACTTCCTTGCAGAGATCCATATAAAGTCATAATGACAGAGTGGAGGGAGTGTTATCATTAATCTTGTGAAGGCATTATTTGTAATGTATCAATATAAATTAGGTAATTATATTACAGGAAAAAGTGATAAGCATTTGAACAAGAACAGCTGGATATCTATAGAAATACACTTCTCGCCCCTTTGTTGGGTCGAGAACAACCTGTTCAGCTGCTTGTTAACGAAAATGTTTAATCATTAAATCACAAGGCAACCACTTAGTAGATTTTGGCTTTTATATGGTGAAAATACAAATGTTCACCAAAACATTACCAGATTGAAAAGAAAAAATGAGTCTGACTTTCAGCTGAGACCTTAAATTGCTTGGGTTCTCTAAAGGCAAACCTTTGTATTTGAACCGGGTTCATATTCGCATGTATTTTTACTCCAAATTATATTTGGATCTGAAAAAAATCTTACCTGAAGGAGTTATTTGTTGGACAACAGTTTTACTTTTACATAGTCACTTTTTTATGAAGATTATATTACTTATCCCTTTTTTATTATAAACTGCTTTGCTTAATTATAGAAAAACATTAACTGGCTTGTAACCTGGTCTTTTTTGTCAGTGAAAAATCTAAATGTTGAAATAAATAAGACCTTTCTACTCAACATGAATATTTACACAGTCATTATTTGTTTAAAATTTGTGAACAGAATTTAAAACAAAGCGATTCATCACCTGTATGCTGCCACCTCCATGCCCAGATCCATCTTCACTTGGAGAAGGTGCTGATGTTCCCTCATTTTCTCTTCCATAGCCTCAGCCAGAATGTTTCTCTCATGTTCCAGCTGCTCAATAATTATCTGAAAGAGAAAGAAAAAATAAAGTTTTCACCATTTTAGTTTTTAATTATTGTATTACTCAAATATTTTCATGCTGCTCTTTAATGCAGTCCAGTTCATGCAAAAACAAATCCGAACACAGTGATCACCTAAAACCTGGATTTATTTTTTTTATTCTTGTTTTTGTTGCGCTGAAATTAATTTGTTGCTGTAATACTGTGACTTATTCACAGTACGGCCATCCTGTTTAAGTCCCCATCACCTTTGGGAGGCTAGTAAGGATTTGTCAGCCTGACAGCTAATTGGTTTAAGTGGCTGAAGCCATTTAGCAACAGTAAAGTGCTTGAGAGGAAGATTGTCTCCCAGCGTTTAAAGCCTTTTACCAAGGTCAAATGTTACATGCAGGATCCATTTTATTTATTTATTTTGGTAGATATTTGAGCTCAAACTTAAATTAATTAAATCTGATATTTGGTCTCTGAAACATGCACTTAGCTTTGGTTATGCATTTCTTATATGTGAGACAACTATTTTTGGAGTTATTCAGGCTTAAGAGTCTCACTTATGCATGATTTATTTGTTGCAGGCACTGAAAGCTGCAGCTGCATCAGAGCCATTATGGACTGTGGGTGTGGCTGAGGGACCATGCAGCCTCGCCCCTCTCCCCTGGCTCCTCGGAATAATCAGCAGATTGTTCAAGTTCTTCTTTGAAACTATATATTGTAATTTATTTATTTTTTTGGGGGGGGGAGGGATTTTAACAAATAACGCATGTCAATCTTGTTGGTAAATGCTTTTTTTTTTGCAGTTCAGCAACAGACCAAACTCACCTGGTGTTCACTTAAATCCACTCTGAATTTGTCCTGCATGTGCATCATCTCCTCTTCCAGGCGCATTTGAACCTGGCCCTGTTTTTCCGCCTCCGCGCGCAGCTTCCCCAGCTCGGACGCGTACAGCATCTTCTCCTTCTGCAGGTCGCACAGCCTCGCCTGGTCCGCTTTGATCGACCGCTCCATCTCCTCCACTTTCCGTTGGTACATTTCAAACGTCTCGATCCATCCCTCGGACAGCCCGCGGGCGTATTCCTGCACCTCCTCCACGGAAACCACCGGCGGCCCGTGGTAAGTTTGCGCGACGATGGGCACCAGCCGAGACTCCACCTGACGCCGGAGCTTGGCCGTCTCGTGCCTGTGCGCGTCCTCTAAACGCTTGCACTCGCTCTCCAGCTGAAGGAGCCGCTGCTGCAGGTCGCCGTTAATTTTGTGCGCCTGCTGCAGCTCCCGCTCGCAGCCCTTCAGCTCCCCGCTGACGTCCCTGCACGCCTCGGTCTGCTCGCCGCACAGGGACCGGACGGTCTGCAACTCTCGCCACAGCTTCTCCCTTTCCATCTCCGCCTGGGACTTCTCGAGGGAGATCTGCCCCACCATTCTCCTCAGATCCTTCATGTCTTCTTTGTACCTCTGCTCCCATTCCGCCGTCCCGCTGCCGCGCTTCAGCTTGTTAATTTCAGCGATGAGATGCGCGTTTTCTTGCTCCAGCTGCTTGGTCCTGGATAGATACTGAGCGAGTCTGCTGTTCAGCTCTTGCAGTTGCTGCTTTTCGCTGTCAAAAGTTCTCTTGAAAGGAAGCATTGTGATCTGTTAGAATTAAAATTCGGCTTCGAAAAATGCTGCGTGCAGATGGGTTATTTGCGTGCGCGTCGGTGGGTTGAAGTGTGATGTAATTGGTGATCCGTGCCCTTTGACAAGTGCAGGAGGAGAAGGAGGAGGGCGGGTCCTGAACGCATCACAGTCACAGGAGCGTCCCAAGCTGTACGGAACGCCTCGGGCTGCGGCCATGGCAGATGTTACGCTGCATTCACGTGGAGTCGGAAATATGTACAAACAGTTGAAGCGTTTTAATCACCGTATTTCAGAAAATATGTCATAGAGCTAATTACGTTTTCATGAATACGTGCCTTCTCATAT